>JAKEPQ010001026.1:3597500-3610000 GCA_024500445.1 Entomyzon cyanotis
TCCTCGTCAGTGAGCTGAGCACAAATCCTCTGCAAGCTGTGAGGGAGAGGAGCCTGGAAAGGGATTTTTAGTAGTATTTTGTATTTATTTTATATATATATATGTATATAAATATATATGTGAGATATATATAACATATTTTTAATACATATATTAAAAACAAGTAGTAAATAGTAACTTGTCCCTCTTGGCAGCACAGTACAGAATTTGTGTAGTCACTGTTTGAACTCACAATTCAAAACTATTTCCTGTAGAGACACTTGAGAATACAGTGACTCATATTTTCCTCACACTGTCGAATATTTTGGACCAAAGCTTATCTCCCATCAAGATGCAGGTGTGGCAAGACAGCAAAACAGGAAAGAAATCCACCTAAAATCACCTTTGGGCACCCAAAAATGCCATTAGGCTCAACAGGCATCCTCAGCATTGTGAACTGCCTGCAGAGATCATTTAGAGGTGGTGAATAAATAAGGCAGACTGAAGACAAAGGTTTAAAATACAAGTGTTTGTACAGTGTTGTCTGAAAGGTACCAGATAGGATGAAAAACACATAGGATGGGTTTCAAAATGGGAACTTTTGAGCAGTGTCTAAGGAAAGCAATTCAGTGTTCGCAAAGAAAACAGTGCTCAACCAGAGCAGTGATACTGATTGCATGTGGTGGATGAACCTCTCATGAACACGTGGAGATCTAGAAGTTGACACCCTTCCTTCTTGCACATTTGAAAATAGTCTAACTCCACGTTTGTGCAAGCTGGGGTCAAGTTTGGGAGCAGATACTACTATTTTAGAGTCATTCTTTAGAATGATTTAGGTTGGAAAAGACCTCTTGAGGATCACCAAGTCCAGCCATACACCCAGCACTGCCAAGCCCACCACTAACCCATGACCCCAAGTGCCAGATCCATGTGGCTTTTAAATCCCTTCAGAGATGGTGACTCAAACAAATAAATTAAAAAGTTAATGAAATAATCTCAGACGTTCAGCCTTAAATGGAAAGGCAGTTTGGAAGTTCCCATTCTTTGGTTGTTCATTCAGTGATGTCCAATCTTGAAATGTCTTCCTGCAGCAAGGGAATTTGGGGCACTGAACCCTTCCAGGGGAATATGTGCAATTCCTCAATCACTGTTTCTAAGAGCTTATAGAAGAGTCCAGCATATGCTGAAGGTGTGAAAATTCTGCTATGGTGGACATCTCATCATCAATTTTTCCCTCTTCCTTACAACATGTTTTCTCAAAGGGCTATAGTCAGTTTATAGTCCAGAGGAGAAAAGATCTCTAATTTTGATAATGGCAAAAAAAGATGCTATACATTACCTTTGCATTCTTCAGCTCAGAAGCCAGATAGAATTTTGTGTAGTTTGTTGTGTTTATGGTATAGGCAGAGCCTAAAGTGTTCCAAGAGCAATAACTGGGGTTGTGAGCATCTCTTCAGTTTCCTTCCTGCTCCCTGGTTGAGATGTGGGTAATGAGAGACTCAGAAATCCCATCTTGTAGTCACAAACTAAACAAAAAACTACAGTTTTGAAAATTTTAAAGCAAACACTTCATGCTGAGATAGAATGGCAGGAATTGTGTGAGGGCTGTGAAATTCACCTGGGAGGAACTGAGACACCACAAGAGGAAATGGCCTCAGGTTGTGCCAGGGGAGGTTTCAGTTGGATATTAGGAAAAAAATCTTTACCCAAAATGCTGTCAAGCCCTGGCAGAGGCTGCCCAGGGCAGCAGTGGAATCCCCATCCCTGGGGGAATTTAAAAGCCCTGTGGATGTGGCCTCTGGGGACATGGATTACTGGTGGCTTTGACAGTGCTGGGAGAATGGTTGGACTCAATCAATTTTGAGGGCATTTCTGACCTAAATGATTCTGTGATTCCCTGATCTTCTAGCTTTCCAAAAAACTGCATGTTTGCCAATCTTGTAGAAAGATCCACAGAGGGCAGTGAAGGTGTTTGGGTTTGAATGGTGTTTTTTCTCCCCTGGTTTCAATTGCCTGAGCTCCTGAGTAATCATCGAAGCAACATTCACTCTGTTGGCATCAGCAGTGTAGGAAAGGAGAGGGGAGCTATCTCAGAAATAAAAAGAGCTGAGATATTTTGTGATCTCTTCCCACTCAAATGTATCCTTCAAATCACATTCCCTCAGTCGAGGGAAATAATTTCAGTTACCCTGGTCACAGTAGAAAGCAGCCCTCCTTTTGAATGCCTTTTTTCATTAATGTAGATATGTTTCTGAGATGAGAAACGATGTTTCTTCTAATTACGGTTACATGTAGTTAATTTCCTTTTTTTAAAAGCTCAGTGTGAAAGGCAGTTTCCTTTAAAAAGGGAGGGGGGGAAGAAAAAAGTGATACAGCTGATGTTCCTGTTGCCTTAGCAACAGATTTATTTATTAGGGTCTGAAATGACATGAGTTAATATACCACATACCTGCTGATCGGCAAACTCTCCTATTTCAGCTCCAGTTGACAATTAAGTCCTGGACAGCTACAGCCAGGGGTTAATGTTACTCATTAGGAGAACTAGGTCATTACTGGGAAATCAAGGCACTTAAGGCAGCATGGATAAAATACAAAATTCAACATCTCAAGGAGTGAGGGGTTTTATGTTAATTAACCTTATTTTCCTTTCATTAAAAAAAAAATCTTTCATACATGCATATGACAGTGGATCAATTAATTGGGAAAGGAAAAAAAAAAAAGAAGTAAGCTGTAGTTTACTTTCCTCTCCTAGTTGTCTTCATTTCCTTTGGAAGGGTTTCATTATTTTATGGAAAATTCTTATGTCTATATGATGAGTAAAAAGGGTATTAAAATTAAGAAGGGAATCATCATGGAAATCAGCTTTACCACAAGGGAATGAGCAAATAAAAGCCTTGGAAATGAAAATAAATAAGCTTTGCTAATACCTCACCTAAGGAGCAGAATATAAGCCCATCAGAGCTTGGAGATATTTAGAGGTACTTCTTTGCTTCTTTATTAAGCAGTTACATAGTTATTTGACCTTCAGAAACCGAAACTTTAGAGAACTAATTCAAGTTGTTGGCAAATATTCTATTTACAGGAAGCTGATCGGTGGTGTAGCCAGCAGTAACTCCTATAGTTAGTAATTGGCTTCTGATTTCCAGGAAAATTAAATATATTCTCTGAAAGTTTTATTAAGATATCTGAGTGGGAGTTTTAACTTGATAAGTCATAAGTGATTTAATAAAGCTCTCCTGAAAGCCTTTATTTACTAACTTTTAGCAGACTTCATTCTGATACTGGAGAACTTAATAGGCTGAAAAAGAATCATATTAAAATGAAACTTATTTTTTTACTCACTGCTTCCCCAAATACACTTGGTTCTTTCACTTCTACTAAGCGCTCTACTTTCTTTTCTGTATTTAAGCTCTTGTGGCCCAATTCTGCTTCTAGTTGTATTTTAGACCAATTTGGTGTAAAACCTTTTTCCATTCCTGTCAAGTCAAGGTTGAAGCAGCAACTTACCTGGGCTGCATGTAGTGATGCATTGTAAGAGCACTGTTGACTGAAATAAAAGCAGAATACAAGCCCCATGAGTGGTTTTCAGCTTCATGGGATGGTTTTACGCTCTGATGCACCTATTTTCTTAAATAGAATAAATTTTTAAAATAATATTCAGCCGCAAACACCACACAGAGAAACTTTCTTTCAAGGCCAGGTTGGATTGGGCTTGGAGCAACATAGTCTTGTGGAAGGTGTCCCTGCCCATGGCAGGGGTGCTGGGACAAGATGAGCTTTAAGGTCCCTTCAACCCAAACCATTCCATGATTCTGTGGTGCTGTGATTCCCTCTGTGCTATCCAGGTGCTCACAAAGCAGCCACTTCAGTGCCATCCTCCAGAGCCTGTTGCAATAAATGCTTTAGCCATGGTCAATAAACTGATTTTGAGTTCATGTAGGACTACAGCTGCATCACCTGGACAGTTGAAGATTATATAAGTTTGGAGCAGATGCATCACAGTTTGTCCTTACAGCTCCAGGAAGCTTGGCTCTCCCTTTTCCCAGGACAGGAATTTCATTTTATGGTGATTTTTTTTTCTCCTGCACAGCAGTGAAGCCCAAGTCTTTGAGGCAGAAGCACATGTGAACAGGTGGCATTGAGGAGTCCTCTCAAGGCTTTTCCACCTATGGCTCTCAAAGCAATACTATTCTATTCCATTCTAATCTGGTTTTGGCCTTTCAAACCCCTTCCCTCCTGTCTTTGCCAGGCTCAGTTCCCTGGGCATCTCCTCACACACAATCTTGTGCAGCAGATTTGCATCTCACTCTTCCCTAGTTCCTCAGCTTTTCTCTGTCTCCATCACTTCACCTCCTGTGTCTGCAAGGAACCTTCTACAGACATATCCAAGATACAGTTTGTGGTTTTAGGAGGTAGTGTTGTGTTTGTGGCGTTTTATTTTCATCTTGTTCTTCAGATGGTCTGGAAAACTTTGGACAGGATTTTTCTAGAAGATTATAGTCCAAGATAAGCCTTAGTTTTGGGAAACATCAAAGGCAAGGACAGAAGAGGTTTTGTAATACAAAGTCCCAGGCAAACTTAGCAGATGGTGCCACCAGCCCCCTTTGTAAGTCACAGCATCCTGGACCAAAGAATGGGAATAACCTTCAAGAGACAAAAATCAAATATTTCATAAGCAAGTGATCTAATATTCCTCCTTATTTTCCCCAGTAATAGGAAGGTTATGGTTCTTCCTTCAAAGCTCTTTTTAATTAGTTTTCTTACCACACTGCAACTGTTCAAGTCTGTTCTCTTTCCCTTCTCCTCCCTGCTCTCCTTTTTTCTAAGTTTTCACACTTTTTTCCCCTCTCCCTGTGTCCTCTAATCACTACTTTCTCTTGCCTGTGCTTGTGCAAAACCTGACTCAATGCAATGAGTTGATTCCTCCTTCTGAAAGCAGTGAGATTTGGAGTTATTTTAATCTTGTTGAATAATGAGTTTCAAGCCTTGGTGCCAAGAAAGTTCCTGGTTGGAAGCTTCTTCCTTGGAGATCCCAAAAGGATGAGTTATCTCAGGTACCTGAGCTAATTCCTCTTGGGGTATTACTCAGTAAAGACCAGGATGTGCTTTTTGACCCAGGCAGAGTATCTGGTGGAGTCTGAAGTAGTTGTAGTGAATCCATCATGGAAATCAGAGAGGGGACACAGAGTCTTGTTTGGTGGGATCACCATTCCCAGGAAAATCTGTAATAATGTTGTTTTTATGTAGTAATTGATCTATAAATTTATATTGATATACATTTTGGTTTTTTCAAGTAGATTTTTATCCACTTATTACCATATTCATAACCATTTTATTCTTGCCAGGACATGACTTTTTTACAGTATTTTATAGCTGAATTGCAGTGGGATGTGTTGTGTATGGTTATCAGGGTTGTCAGGGTCACTCAGAAATTTTAACTCCTCCCAACAACAGGAAAACCTTTTCTTACATGTTACCTTTGGAACAGTGAAGACAATTAATTTTATTTTTTTAAATAAACTCTTTAGGGGTAGTCTGTAGAAGTTGCAGGGTTTTGTTGCAAATTCAAATAAAATGTTGGCTTTTTTTAAATCTGAATCCTCTCCTTGGGAACAGCCAGGCTGGCCAAGCTGGAGTAAAAGAAATGAAAGGCATTGGAATGAAAGTGCATTGATTTTTACACCAAGGTAACTGAGACCAAATGCTGGTCTTTGTCTTCAAAGCTTAATCTCCCTTTAGGAAATAAGCAGGAGGCTCCATGACTGATGCTGATCCTGAGGTTTCTTTGGGTAGGGAACGTGCAATATTTTATTTCCAGTTTTTTCTTCATGAGTTGTGAGGGGAGAAGAAGAATCTAAACAATAAACTCCCAAGGTTCTTTCTTGTTTCTTTTTTTATGAATCTCTTGTAGATAACAGGAGATAGGAGAAAACGCTTTTCCAGCGTAAAGCAAAATGCCACCCATTTTTCTCAGGCCAGCAATTTGAACAAATCAGAGGGTAAAATACACACTCCTCACTGTAAATACGTCATGGGCTCTAATAGAAAATAAAACACTGTATTTGCCAGTAGTGTTTGGCTGCTTTTTGCCTCTCCAGTGCCATTTTTTAATCCCTTGGCTTGCAGAGGTTTTCTGAAAGCACAGGCAAGGATCAAGACCCTTTTTTTTGCTTGTAGGACCTCCAAATTGCCAGCTAGAATTTATTCTGTAGGGTCCTTTTTCACGCAGAATTATTTTCTTCTACTTGACTCCATTTTCTGTGAACTGAGGGGGTATTAGATATTGTGGTAACTTTTGATGCTGATGGTGCCAGACAATGTTTAGAGGCACAATTACAGCAAAGACATTTTGTAGAGCAGATCAGCTGAAAAAGAAAATTCACTGGACTTAACTACAAATTTACAGTCTACCTCAGCCTCAACTTGGACATATAAAAAGATGGAAAAATACTTTGACAAATTGAATAAATGGAAAGCAATTAACTTTTTCTTCATGTTAGCATTTTCAGGGGTTTTTTTCCCTGTTTCTTTTTTAATAGCTATTTCCTGTCAGTAATATTTCCTCTTTTGCAGTTATCATGAGCATTGTTACCAGAATTTGGTATTAAAATTTTAATTTTTTTTGCCCCCTTTTTTCTCCCTCCTAATCTGAACACAGAAAATATATATTAAAGTCATTTGATTTAGGAAAGTCTTCTTCTGTAATCTGTGAAGATAATTACTAGAATGCATTTCATTTGGTATATTGAATAGGCTTGTAACATGAGTCCTCTTTCTTTAAGAAGAATATTATTCTCCTAAAGTATTTACTGACTGTGATTCTCACCACATTTCTGTAAATGAAAGCTCCTCTAAGACTAAATCTTGCAGATGGGGAAACCTGGTCAGAGCTGTCTTGTGGGAAATCAGTGTCAGGGAAAGACCAGAATTCTGCAATTCTCTGTTTTGAAGGCCAGGTTTATCTTTTGTGACTACACTTCTACTTTCTAAGATTATTTGATTATAGTAAACCTGTATTCAGATTTTTCTGAGCTCGAGATTTAATGTGAAATAGCAAAGTGTAATACAGTACAGAGTATAATGGAGTGAAAAAATCCCTGTTATAGTGCTTTAGATTAGATTTGGATAAAGTGAAGTTTTGGTTTTAGTTCTGTAGGGTGTGCATAGGTTTTCTATTTATCCTGTATTTATCTTTTTCCTCCCTGGGTTTGGATATGCCATACTTTTGTAGTTTGCACCAGGAATATTTTTTTTTTTTTTTCTTTTCATGTGGCTCTCCTTCCCTTGAATTGCTTTGCCCATCACTTCTGCCCTGTTTGCTGCCAAACTCACTCCTCGTTATTTCACTTCCCCAAAACTAAAGGATCACTGTCATCCACATCAAGGTCCGTGTCTTGGAAACATCATTTCCTTTATTTTTAATTATTGATTCTGAGCTCATGGACTTCCCCAGCCCCTCACACATTCCCTGTGCTCTGCTCCAGCCATTCCTTTTCCTGGCTGATGCTCCCTGTCCCCTTCTTTTCTCCCAGGATGTCTCTTGGCTCACCAGTCCTTGATCTCCTCAATTGCTGCCCAGCTTCATCAATAATGAGTGATTCTTCTGTGCCCTATTTTAACAGCTATTTTCTAGCAATCGTTGTGGGCAGGCAGAAATCCATCTTTTACCTCCTGCTGTATGTCCTAACAAATTTTTAAAAATATAAAATTAAAGTCCTGCTTCAACTTCTGAAGATTTTGTGGAATGGGGAGGCAGAAGGAGATGCAGCCAGCATGGCTTCCTTGGATTTAAGGCACTGTACAAAGGGAAATATTCCTACATGCCCTCACAATGTGGGATTCTCTCCTGCTGAAAATCTCCCATGCTAAATGTCCTAAGAAGATTAAGATCAACCATTTTAATATTGCTTTTAGCTGGGCTTATTTGTAACCCTTTCAGAATGTGTAGCACCTTAACGGTGGGACTGGATGGTCTGAAAAGTCCTTTCCAGCCCAAATGATTCTGTCATTGACAGAGATGTCACCACAGGGCTGTGGCTTTCACAAGCATTACATGGCCTTTATGTAGGATTTTCTTGAATATTAAGATTTTCTCTCCTGGTTTTGCACTCCTTTGTTTCAGATAAATGCATTAACCCCAGGTTTTAATACATATTTTAAAATAGACTGTGTTTATTTTCCCCTTTTGAGCAAGTCCTGCTGCTTTTCCACAACTTTTCCACTTTCTAATTGCGTTGCTAGATGCACCTTCCTTCAAATCCTAAATAACTGTGATTATTACCTTGTAGGATAAGTTTACATATACTTAAAGAATTAAACTAAATTCAGAGAAGACCATATGGGTCTCTTACTGAATTTCACCCAAATTCAAGAGATGAATATGCATTGAATAATGTAAAGGGCCAAGTTCTGTTGTTTTGGGGTTTTTTTTTTAATGTGTTTCCCATCACTGGTCAGGAATGTGGGTGAGAATAACTCCAGATTAGGTGTTCTCCATGTACTCTGCTTCCAGTCCCAGAAATGGATAAGGCTCCAGGGCTCAGGCTGAATTCCCAAAATCCCTGAAGAGCAGAATGATGTTTTGGAGATTGTTGCCATTGATTGTGTAGAGGAGCATCATCGTAGTGCTATGAAGTTGCTTTCTAGAATCGTTTTGGGCTGAAAAGAGGGATGTCAAGTCATCAATTAATCCTGACAGCATCCTTCTGTGGTGAAAAAATAATATTGTCACACCCATTTTATATGCAGAAAATGTAAGGTGGAGATGATGGAGGCTCAGTAGTGCTGCTGCTGCTCCCACCAAGCTCCCATTCCCCATTCAAGAACACTCCTCAAAGTTTTATATCAGATTACTACAGGAAGTCACTAAATCAGGATGAACCCTGGGCCACTTCCCCTACCCAGATCACCAACCTCAGCCAGTTCTTAAGAGAGACTTCAGATATCTCTCTTAAAATGTGGGTTAGACTCAAGAATAAAAAATCCTGGGTAAAAAATGTAGCTGTGCAGCATGTGAATATGGAAATGGAATGTCTCCAAGGCAGGGCTCTCAAATCAGAGCATAGGTATGGTGTCTGTGCCTGTTTTGTGGCATTTACATATGGAGTTTGGTCATTCTGATGTTTTCATGTTCTTAGGCTGAAATTTAGAGCATCTTCATACCATGCTCAGTTCTTATTTTTCCATTACCAGATGCATATCAAATCAAGTGAAAATACAAAAGCATTTCAAATACCTCAACTAAACAACAAGCCAGACCCTGGAGTCACATTAGCTTGATTTTTCCCCAAACATAATATCTTAAAAGAAAAGTTTGCATTTTAATATCAGGCTTTTATACTGTTTTGCAGTTCTTCTTCAGGAAATGGAGTATATATAATTAATACTGTTTAATAAAGCTCAAAAATGCAACAGATGCAGCCAAAAGTGCACATCATTTTGAGCAGATCTTTACAGAACAGACATTCCATATTGTGTTCATCTTTTTCCACGATCACTGCTATGGCAATCTGGTGTGTTTAGCAGTTGTTGCTGAGTAAGGCAGACTGGATTGTATATGATTTTCTCCATGTCAGCCAAGAAACAGAGCTCTCTCCTTTTTGATGCTGCAAAGAGGTGGTCTGGTACTATTTATTTCTTTCTACCAGGAGCAGCTAATACCTTTAGTATCCTGCAAGAATAATAATACAGTGCAGTCTGTAGGTGCATGGGCCAGAAGGTTTCTGCAGGTCTTAACTGAAAATAAATGGTTGTGGTATGGAGAAGTCACAGGAGCTGATAAATCAATTAAGATGAGCTCCCGACTAGAAAAAGCTACAAGATTCACAAAATGTGTCATTAAAATCTGTGAGTATCACCCGAAAGGGAAACATTTTATACAGGGGGATGGAAGGAGGTTCACCTACAGCAGAAAACCCGCAAGAGAGGCTCCAGTGCAGAGGAAACGTTTCCCCTTTCAGCATTCCTTCTGGGTGCCAAATTTTCCTTCTGTTCTTCCCCACCTATTAAACAAAGCTGCAACTTCCAATTCCTATCAGTTTTCCTAAATATGTGCAGCTTATGTGGCTTCGCCGAGCTGTAAGGCTCCGCGTTCTCCTGCCAGCTCCTTGACAATGTGGCTCCAACAGCATCCTCCACTTTTGGCTGCCTCTGGGACCCCTGGTCTCTTCTGGAAAGCGAGAGGGAAAGCATATCCTTTGCTGGAAGGACTTTTTGTGACTGTGAAGCTGATAGCGGGGCTGTGAAGAGCTTGGAAAGATCCCTGTCGGCGTCGTGGCTGTCGAGTCTGCCGGTCCGTCGGGATGAGCTCAGGCAGGGTGGGCTCCATCCCTTCCAAAGCCCCCACAAAAAGCCTGTCCGGGGGAAACTGAGGCTTTTAAAGGGGAAATTTTATCGTGAATTACACCAACTGCCAGCGTCGAAGCAATTTTCCTCGCGAGCATTTGTAGTGGGGATGTTCTCTTCCAGCCAAATCCGAATCCATGTGATCCCATGTTGGCTCCTCGAGCTGGGCATTTGGAGGGAGCTAAATACTGGCAAAAGTTTCTGCACAGAAGTTACCTACCCGAAACAGGTGGCTCTTTTAAGCGTGAGGATGCAGCAAACTAATAGGCAAAGATCTGGGATCTTTGCAACTGGGAGAAATTTCTCTCTCCAAACCTGTGCTTGCATCCACTTCGGTTGCTGGAATCGCTGTGGAAACTCCTGGTTCACAGATGTGAAACAAATTATGAGGTTTATGCAGTTGCATTCCTCCTTATTATTGGGAACAAAACAAATCGGGGGGATGGAGGACTTCTTAAAGCAATTATTGTCTGGCTTTATTTTGAGAAAATGCGACTAGTTCTGAAAACTCCGCAGTTCCTGAAGGTTTCTCTTTTTAGGGAAGTCACATTAATTGTAAGATTAATTTATTTTAATTGCCTGAACCAAAAATATTGACTGAATGAGAAATTAACGCATGTAGAGCTGCAGATGTAATTTGACTTCAGATTTCCTGAAGGATATAATTATTAATCTTTCATATAGTAGTGTGAGAGACCTACAGATTTCATTCTACAAAATTACTCTGTGAAGAAAGACACCAGGACAGCTGAGATATAGATTTTTTCCTTAATACAGGAAGGAAAACGGTGGAATTTTCTAAATTATAAATAAAACCAAAATATTTCAAGGGCATATGGTGCACATCTGTTGAAATACAATAATTTAAAGCAGAGTAATTAAATGCAAGATATAATATTCACCTTAGAGTGGGGAAGATATCTCATTCTATTTTTAATATAACTTAAGGAATTTGGGAATTATACATAATTTGTGATACCTTTTGAACCTTTCATTTTGGGCTAGTAAAGAAGATACATTGGAAAATTGGGGGATTCATTTGTTTTTAGAGAACCTAACTTGCATTTCATGTCATTGAGTGTCATACCCATACAAACCTTTAATCTTCAGCTGAAATTGTAAATAAGTTTCTTATATTCTGTTTTAATTTCCAGTTAACTTCTTAAAAATCTAAAAGTAGAAAATACCTTGTGGTAGTTTATTCCTTTCTTTACCTAAAGCACTGAATGGATCGGAAGCTTTTCATGAGTATAGCACGGATTCCTAAAATTCCAATTTGAGAAATCCTGTGGGTTTAGGAGACGTTTTTGATTAACCTGTTTCTCCTGAAAAAGAAAGGGTGAACTGCAGTGGAAGTCATATATATATTTTTTGGACAGGAAAAAAACCCAAACCCACCTGAAAACATTTCTTTCCTACGCATTTTTTAACCTGATCTTGCCTTCAGGTAGGTGCTCAGTCCTTCTCGCTTTCAAAGCTGATAATTTGAAGAGTAAATGCATTTGATAATGTAATAATTTGAAGAGGGAGAAGAATATGATGAAACTAAGTTTTGATCCCAAGTGCTGTGTTGAGGCAAATGTTTAGCCATAAGCAGTGGGAAATTATTTGAATACATTTAGTCCCCAGAAGTATAATTTAAGAGCAATACTGTTCTGATAAATAAAAAAACCCCACAATTTCACAAGTAAACGTAAATGATGCTGAGATAAGTTCTGTTTGTTTTAAGGGAACATGACAAAGATCCTGAAACTTTCTTTAAAGTCCTGATGAAGCTGAAAGAGCAAGATCTGCCTTTTCATGTGTCCGTCCTTGGAGAGACTTTCAGTGAAATTCCAGGTGCCTTTCCTTTTTGTCTTTATTATAAAATTAACATAAAATAGATACTTCCAGAAGTAGTTCTCATTAATGTATTTTTTTATCTTAGTGGAAAGAATGTGATTAAAATCTTCCTAGTTGGGAAATAATATTGATACATTGTAAAATTAAAATTATGAAAGACAGTAAGCATTTTTTGTTTTGCTTGGCAGAGCAACACCTTGTTTATGACTTGTGGTTCAGTAACACTTCTGTATTTATTTAAATAGAGAGATCAGCGTGAGCGATTGGATGGTTCACATAGGAAGCAAAATCTTTCAGGTCGAGGTCACTCATCTGAAATCCAGACTGAGATTTTA
>JAKEPQ010001026.1:3615000-3700000 GCA_024500445.1 Entomyzon cyanotis
CAATTTGAGCAGCAGTGTGGGGCTTTAAAAGGACCAGGTATGGGGGTCCCTACTAGTACTGGGCAGATGGACCAGTACTACTCAGTTTTATGCTGCCTCATTTACTTAGTGTTTTGCAATCCTTAATGTGCACAGCTGGCAGCTGAATGCAGGTTTGATACTAACAGTTTAGACATCTTTAGATGTAGCAGATGGAAAATTTTACACAAATAAAGTAGGAGAAAGTGTGCAATTAGGTTTTTATCTGCAGTTACATGATGCATCCTGTGCTTTCGTTCAGAACATCACCTTGGTGGGTGGTCATCATCTTCCCTTGCACCAAAGCTGTACCTTCTTGACACCACACTTGATGCTGGATTCCTGCCCAAGCACCAAACTTCTGTTATTGTTGAGTGGGAAGGAAATCAGAAATGCAGCAATCAGCAAAAGACAAAGGCAGACCAGCAGTGTGATTCCAGCAGCCCAGTACATTATGGTTACATTCCATGCGAGTTAAGTCACGATGGTAAAAGGCTTGGCAGGATTTTTTTTTTTTCAATAGTTTATTCATGATGTTCATTATTATGAGCTGTAAAGACTATGAGAATTTCATTTTTTAAATGTCTTATGGAATGTATCACTTTCTTAGATCTTGTAGACATGCTGTGGAAACCATAACATAAAATATGAGTTACTTACAATAACTAATTTTAATCCCATCTGCTAAGTATGACAACATTAGCATTTCCACTTAATTAAAAACACCCTTAAAGCAGCAATGTTTTAATCACTCCATTTTATTTACTCTCCTCCGGTGTCACTTATAATTGTAACTTTTTATTTTTTAATAATGAGGGATTTTTTTTTCTCTGTGCATCACACAAAAAAGTGCTGTCGATAATTAGCAGTCTTCTGTTATTACTAGACTCAGGTGTCACAACTGTGTCTCATCCTCATTACAGTAAAAAATTTCACCTATCAGATTCATTATTGCTAGATAATGCGACTGAGAGCCTTAGCAGGCCCTCCAGAAAAGTAATTCAGCCAAGCAAAATTATCAGCTAATTATATTTAGAATCAAAAGCCCAACAACTATTTGCAGATAAATTGTATGAATTGAAGTGAATAGACCTGAATATTAAGATTCATAGATTTAGCAGATGATTTGTTAATTGGAATAAAAAGACCATTTACTAGCCATTTTAACAATAGATCAATCGGAACTCTTATTTATTATTTAACTAGTAGTGCTTAAGGATTGAAATGAAGAGTAATTGTATTATTGTTATGATATGATACTTTTCTAGGAAAGGACAGAAATGCAAGGAAATTAAAGGATTCGCTGTGCATCCTCAGACCAAAGTCTGTGTCAGTGTGAGCTCTGCCCAGTTTGATTTGATCTTTAGATCTTGACATCTGGAAGGTGTAAGGTTTGTAGTAAAACTTACTACTCGTAGTAGAGACCGGTCAGAAAATACATCTAAACTTTGGTGCGGAAAGGGAGCAAAGGAGTATGCAAATAAGATCATTTGCAAAGGAAAGAATTCCAAATTTCTAACTTTTATCCAGCAAACCACGGAGGCATTAAATTCTGATTTTACTAATTCATGATCCTGGTAGAGGTTTTTCGTAAGGGGAAATTTCATACTCAAACGATGACTCAGATCCCATCTTGGCCTGCAGTTTTGTTTTAGGGAGCTGTTCTTTTTTTTTTTTTTTCCATGCAGACGATATGATTAAAAAGCAAATATTTTAACATAACTTAGTGATCTGAGCTATTACTGAAATGTCCACAGTTTCACTCTTTTTTTTTTTCTCCTAGATTAAAGAAAACTTTAAAAATCTATTTGCTTTGACATATGACACAATATTTAAGAACTGAAATCATCAATTAAATCACACATCAGAAACATTTCCCTTTGGTAAAAAATATAGTGCTAGACGATGTACACTTTGAAATTGTTGTTAATGTTTAAAATGCAATCTGAAGTGCATATGTTATTTAAAAAAAAAACATAAATTACAAATTTTAAAAGTTTATGAAAAAAAAAACCAGCAGTCATTTCTTAGCAAAAGCATTTGCAGAGAAATGTGTCTTTGGGGTTTGTGGATATGCATAGTTTTCTAGCATGAAAGCTGAATATGTTATTCTTTTTTTTCCTTTTTTTGCCTGTTTAAAATTGAGTAGATCTAAAGGAAACGGAGTCCTTTCAGGGTGCCTGTAATAAAGTACTAAACCCAACATTCACATGAAGGTAGCAAAAGCCTTTGGGTTGTCACTGAAAATAGAAAAGGTGAACATTGACAAGATTTCAGATTTTTTTTTTTTTTTTTGATTCTGGGGAATGAGGGAAACTGAAGTTAAAAATAAAATCCTCGTATGGTCAACATGTTGGAGGAAATTCAAAGCCTCTCATAAAATAAACATATTTTAAGAAGTGTTTTGAATTTCACTGTGTAATTTCTGGCCAACAGAAATTACAGTTGTATCTTTGGAGGGACGTTGTGTCAGATCAATGGTCATTATGTGAAAAAAATAAACTGAAACCTGGATGCCTTTAACCCATTCAGCTGTTAAAATGTGAACTCCAAGGGGGACAGCTCTGCTGTAGATTCGCTACTGGAAAACTTTGCTCCACGGCGGTGCAATTCAAAAATATTTGGGTTTGATGTTACGGGAGATACGTAAAACGTTCCTTGGAAAAAAAAACAAAAGTACGAAGCTTTGCGCGCTTTGGCAAAGGAATTTCATCGGCGGTTATTAAAAAAATACAACAGTTTATGTCCCGAAAAATAAAGGAAATTATCCAAAGCATGTGAATGAGCTAAAATATCCCAGCCTGGAGCATGCTGCGAGTTGTTCCTGGGCTAAATTTAGCTGCAACCTTTGGAGTCTGGTAGTCTGAGGGGAATTTCTGCAGTGCCAGGTGAGGGTGGTGTTTGTGTCCACAAGCACACCCTGCTGTAGCCAACGTGCCCCTTCTTTTCCAGCAGCATTATTAAGCAAAGCCGTCCATACTTCACCATGTTGTTACATGTGTCTGTCTGCTGATTATAAAATGTGTTAAGCAGTATTTAAAAAACAAAAAAATGCAGAGCTGCGCTTTGATTTATTCAGCGAACAAAACATATGCTCGCTGTTCTGTTCTATGTAATTCATATGATCAATAAAATTTTCTTTAAAAAGAGCAACTTTGGCATTTAGAAGGATTATGCTGCTGAAGAAAAAAAAAAAAATGTTTCCCTCTTGCTGCATGTAGGCAACCTCAAGGCTCTTGCACGGAAATAAGTTTTTTGGCTGACTGACGTCTATTTTTGTGTATTTGTGATTTCTGATCCTCAGGATCGAGGCTGTGCATTGTGGTTGTTACCCGCTGTGTCCCAAAGCCTTGGTGTACCCAGAGATATTCCCAGGTAGCTGCTTTCTTGCATATTCCTTCTGCTGAAACGTAATAACGTGATTCCTGCTAAAATCCAAAGTTTGGGAATAAACTTGAGTGAAAGCAATTGTTTATTTGGCAAGCCAACATGTTAGTGTTAAGGCAAATTTTATGTGTTTTAATACATTAGACGAAGTTTATATTTGCCATCTGTTCTTTTAAGATAACACAAAAGCAAGTTTTGAAATAGCATTCTTCATTGTTAGCATACACATCCCGTAATGATAGATTTTTGTTAAAAGGTCAGTGATGCTGCAATGGTTTGCAGATTTTTTTTTTTTTGATACACAGAAGGGCTAAAAAAAAAAAAAAAAGCCAGGCCTGAAAATCACACCAAATTATTTAAACAATTTAATACTTAATAGTATGCAACTGCAGTACAGGATACACACTAATGTGGTACCAGTTCTTTGAAAAATCTCATCACTAAATGTATCACATATGCATTGTGTTACATTAGAATAATGTATTTTAATCACCCAAAGGAGATGTCTAAACAGCACAACTACACAGTCTTATTTAGCATTAAACATCCTTGTGAGCTGAGGTAACCTTATAAAATCATGCTTAAATAATGTAAAACACGAGGCGGCACAGAGCAATATGCATTTTTAATTAGTAAAGTGACTAATATCGAGTGTGTGCTTTGAGGTTTTTGTTTCATTAAAAATGTATCTGTTTTTCCTGCAGCTGAATATCTGTATTCTACACCTGAACAGCTTTTTAAAAGGCTTCAGAATTTCTGCAAGAGACCAGATATTGTGAGGAAACATCTCTATAAGGTAGTTGTTTGCTATAGTTTTAGATGATATAATGCCATATTGAAGTACAAAGGGAAAAAAAAACGCTTAAAAAAACAACATTTAATTAACATACTAATGTTTAAAGGAAACATGCTAGGGAGGGATATTAGTCGTTACACTAACAAGGATTAATTAAACTAGATGCCAGTTGTATTAACCTAGGACTTATGAAATACATGCGCTTAATGCATGCTACATGCTTTTTTTTAATTTATTGTTTTCTAAAATGACTGTCCTTTACATTTGGACCCAAGAGGCTTATAAAAATGAACCTGGATTAATGCAACTCATTAGTTTAAAAGGAAAATAAAAGAAAGATCCTACAATTACACTAATGAGGATAAGCCTACCTTCCTATACTAATTTAATCTTCAAAAAATGCAGGTGACAGGTATCAGGTGAGATTTCTTTGGCTTCTGGAATGATTTGAGTGATTTTCATAATTATCAGTATTTTAATTCTTTGCTTTCTAAGGTGTGTTGAGCATTAAAGTTTATTGGGAGAATAATTTGCTGGTATTTATCATGTCCCCATCTTTGCAGTTGTTTCTGGAGAGAAAGTCCAGATTCAGTGGCAAAACCTCCATTTAGGTTTTGCTCAAGTGTTCGATGCTAAACCAACTTCCATGATTTTAAGTGTTGTATTTACACTGATGGGAGTCACATTTTTTTTATTTTATTTTTTAAATTTGAATGTAGATGAAGCACTAAATTTTACATTGTTCCAGTGAAGAGCTGTTACTGCACGATGCTGCTTTCAGAAGAAAAACTGCTGTTTTCTGCGTGCTGATTTGTACATTTACAGCGGTTTTTGACTTTTACTGTCCTGGCTCTGCTGTGGGCAAGTTGGATACACATCACCCCTGCACGACAGAGGTGTTTCAGCTCGCGAAAACCCCTGAATTCAGCTGAAAGTCCTTAAAGGCTTGGGGGTGCATGGAAATGCCCCTCGTGTTAAGCGGTGCGACACAAATGCGGCTCTTGGAGCGTTCCCTGGCTGTCGCCGTCCAGCCACACTGTTAATGAGCTAGTCGGGTAATCTCCTCCTTAATTTGGAGTCTCATGCTGCCAACAGACCCAACCTCATGCCTCCACCTCCCTCCCTCCCTCTGGGGACCAGAAAGTGTTGGGTCTTGCTGTGTGTCGTCTGCCTCTCTCCCCTTCTTGCACACAGGAGCAGCGAGGGCTTAGCCCACGCCTTGACTTTTTTTGTGACCTAAAAATAGACGTTTACATAATGATACATCAAAGATGATGTTGTTTCTGCAGGAAACAGTTAAACCTCAAGGAAAAAAAAAAAGAGAGAGAACCAAAAATGCAATTTAACACCCAATTTCAAGCTCATTATCTTTCATTGTCTATTAACTTGGCAATGGTTCAGAAGGTAGCTCATAATAGTTTAAAATGCTGACTGAACACTTCCAGTGTTCAGCATTACTTCTTGAGTCAATAGTATCGTAGAGTTAGACATGGAGGCTTCAAAGGGAAAACAGTCCTTAAACGTTTACCTTGGCATTTCCCAGTGCTTCAAGCTCAGCTAATGGTTGTGTTCACATGGATCTTCTCCCAGCATGAGAATCCCCAGCTCCTGAACACAGAGCCAAGGCATGCAAAAAATACTGATATAAAATAGTGCAGGTTGGAAATGTGGGCACAAGACCCGTAGGCAAAACACTGATTTGATTGAAGGATTTTTCTCTTTTTGAGAGAATTCTTTGGGGTGATTTGTAGGCAGAAGCTGAAGTTGTTTATTCTGCCCCTTGTGCAAGGGCTTTGCAGATCTTCTGAGCGTCAGAGCTGAACCTCTGCAACAGGTAGCAATAGAGCTGAGCGAGGGATTGTTTTAAAATGAGGAAAGCAGAGCCTAATCCAGCACCTGTGAGCACCAGAGGAAAGATCCCTGTTGTCTTTAATAGGCTTTGGATCAGCTGGGAGAATACTGTTAGAGTTGTCCTTTTGTGCTACACCCACGTACACCTGGTCTTCCTTCACAATGGACCGTCCACAAAACCTCCTGGGAAATGCTGACTTAGAGCTCTGCTGTTATTATAGCTGGAATGGTGCTGCTTTTTAAGGAAGCTGAAAGGACTGAAATCCTGAAGGCTACTCAGCTCTTGCACCGTATTTTCATTTTTTTCAGATCACTATAATATTCTCTCTGCTATAGCATACTAGAAAAGGGATCCCAGCACAAGAGTCAATGCTAAGCAGCTCCTTGTCTTTCAGAAACCATCCTGCTATACTGTCTGCATCGAGTTTATCAAATACCTTGTGAAATTTTGAAAGTAAAAACACTTAAAAAGCAAATAGCGATTTTCTCTCCTGGTTGGGGATTCTGCTCCATAGGTTTGGAAGTAACCACCTTGGCTTATCCTTTTACATATTGTTGGGATTTTATTCCTCAGGATATCTATAATAATTAGACAGTGGCTAATTAAACAGGTAGTTTATTCCTTCAGTTGTCCTCAGCGCTTGTGCTGACAAAATTAGGGGCAGAAAGGAGATAAATGGCAGTGGGCTTGGGAGCAGGACATAGGGAATATCCCTGTGAAAATGCACAGACCAAGGCATTAAACTGTAGTACCTTTTAACTCCACGGAGCAGATTCATGTTGGCACTTTTGAAAATGTCCATAATGTAAGCACCTATGAAAACCATTCCAAATGATGTATTGCTCACCGTGCATATTCACACAGCACTCAGGGCTGGCTCATCTACTTTTCAACCTTGCCTTCTGCCAGTTATTAGCAGAAGATTGAGATGAGAGGGAAGAAGATCTCATTTGTTATCAATTATTTGTTCTGTTCCAGTTTGATGGAATCAAACTCTAGTTCTGGGTGGTTTTGGTTGCCAAAGTAAGCACCAGAATGAAGCAAGTAACAAAAACAGGACATTGGTCAGGGCACACCACAGGACCTGTTAGTGCCCTATCTGGTAGATTGAAAGGTAAAATAAAAAAAACAAAACTAAATGAAATAAAATAGGGCAAGGCGTTTGTTTCCACATTATTTTCTTAAAGTTTACCTTTCAGTTTCCTCACTTGAGTTTCTTAATTTAAAACAGCATGTATAAAGAGCATACAGTGGAAAGGGACAAGAAGAGTTGCCAAAAGCCAGGCATGGAAGGAGCTGACAACTTTAAATAATCTCTCCCAGCCCTCCCAGCTGAATGAGTGCTGGTTGACATGCTGTCAGCTTCAGTTCCTACAGAAAAATCCTACTCTCACTCATGCTTGTTTAACAGAGAAAAGAATTTGGCCCACTTTCTGACATTCATCTTCTCATTTCCATCACACTACAGAAGCTCACCTGCCTATGAAAAGACACATGGCGTGATTTTTTTCTTTCTTACACCACTGCAGAAGGAAGTCTGCTGAATTCAAAGGGATTAAACTGCTGTAAAATCAAATTAAGATCCCAGTTAGACCATAGACATCTGAATTTTTTTTCCAGTCTCAGGGTTTGGCTTTACAGGGCAGTTCTAACAAAACTTTCTTTTTTTCTTTCTTTTTTTCTTTCTTTTTTTCTTTCTTTTTTTTTTTTTTTCTCTGATTTGAGATAAAGCAGTATCTTGGCTATTTCAGGGAAATGTGTAGAAGGAAAAACTGCTGCTGGTCCAGCTTTCATGTTTAGGCAAAGCTAGGGAAGCAGCAGGAGGCATTCTCAGTGTAAGGATACAGGGCATTGGGCACTTGAGGATGCAGGGGAGCCTGATGCCAGATGTCCCTTCAGCTACTCAGCCCTGTTGTTCACAGCTCTTGCACAAGCCATGTGAAACCTGGGGATGATGCCTCTGCCTTTATCCTTACCCAATCCCCAGCAAAACTCCACAAGAACTGTATTTTTCCATAAGCAGCCTGGTCTAGTGAAAGGTATCCCTGCCCATGGCAGGGATTGGAACAAGATGGTCTTTAAGGTCCCTTCCAACCCAAGCCATTCCACAATTCTAGGATGTGTTTAAATAATTTCCTGACTTAGCTCAGGTTTTTCCCACCTTCAGTTGCATTGAGTGTGTTCTGGAGTTGGAAGCAGGAGCTCCCCATCCATCTTTACTCTACCATCCATTATTTTATAAACATTTGTCAAACATTTACAGTATCCCAATCTTTTCAGTCTCTCCTTGTTAGTGTTATTCCATGTTTATATTCTAATCTCTCATCATTCAAGCCGTTTTGATGCTTGAGAGCTGTTTTTGTGCTGGTGTGATCATTGCTTTAGAGAATTCTAGGCTGTGCCATTGGTTTATGTGATGTGTAGTACTCTGATAATTCCCAACCTGTTCCTTATGGAGCCTGTCCTACTGTTTACTTTTTAATGGTGAATGTATATTGAGCAGATGTTTGCTTACAGTGTTCTCCAGATCTTCTATCCCGGGCTGATAAAGTTAATTCAGAGCTTTATAGGGTATGCAAATAATGCAAGTATTTCCATCCATCCTGCTGGCTTTCTGTTCATTAGCAGAGCATGTTTGCAGAGTTAAAAAGGAAGGAATTGTATTGAGTTTCTGCTTTTACCTGGCTAGCATTAGGTGCAGGTCAGAAGGAGGTTAGAAACACAAGAGAGAGACTTGTATTTGCCTCTTGAGCTGCTCAGTTTCCAGTGAACATGATTTAAAATGGTTTCTGAGGTGGTTTAGATCTGCTTCTCAGAGCCTGTGGTCTCAATCTGCTTTTCAGAGTCTGTGTGGGGAGGTTTAGGAGCCTGGGAGCTCTGGAGTGCAGTGTGCTGTGTCCATGCTCTCCCATGTCTGCTCCAGTGCTTAGGCATGTGATCCTAAGTAAAATAGGAAAATATAAGGATTTTTTATGTGAAAGAAAAGTTCCATTACTTGTTTGGAGCTCAGAATCACAGACTAGTTAAGGTCACCAGATCAGCCTCTGCTCAAAGCAGGGCCAACTTCAAAGTGGGATCTGACTTCAGATTTGGATTCTGTTGCTCAGGGTCACATCCAGGTCAGACTCAAGTCTTGACACTTCCCATTCCCTATATATGGCTGATGTAGGTGAAATCCCTCTTTAGCTCAGGCATTTGCACAGGTAGCAAGGTCTCCTGGGCTGTGGGACACAATTTAAGTATTTTTGGTCAACCTTAGGTCTTGTGCTAGAGAGAGGTCTGCCTGGCTAGCATGGATCCTCACTGTGGAAGAAATCAGCTGGCAGGAAGGCTGCTGGAGTTGCCTGATTTTGGGATCCAGCCACAGACGTATAGATACAATATGTGTGTAGATACATATGTGTGTAGCTGGCCTGCACCTGAACTTCTCCCCAGGCTTGCCTTGCTCTTGGCTCTCTGAGCTAAATACCCAGGAGTCTTCAGATCTTTGCAAATCACAGAATCATAGAAATATTTAAGTTGGGAAAGACCCTTAAGACCTTTGAGTCCAACCATTAATCCAACACTGCCATGCTCACCACGTCCCCAGATGTTGGTCTGTAGCTCACAGCTGATGGCTGCACTTGCAGAGCAGGACTAAAGCAGTTATGAGGGCAACTTTCAGCATAAACACCAGGACTTGGAACTTTTCATTCTGACAGTGTTAGATAGCTTCCAGGGGAGTTTTAGAAAGCAAATGAAAACTGGCAGATGAGCCACAGCCACTTCAAAACAGTAGATGGAGAAGTGGGTCAAAGGAAGTAGGAAGAAAAGTTGCAAAAAGCATGAAAACTCTTTTTTTTTTTAGTGAAGTTTATTCAAATTACCTTGAGAAAAGAAGACTGAAATTGTTTTCTTACTGTTGTAGTGAGTCAGTGTGTTCTGAACCATCCTGTGCAAGGTACTGCATGGATTTACATCCAAAATTTGATGGGTTTTGTTTAAAGACAGCAAGAATGAGATGAGTTTTAAAAGTCCAATATGAGAAACTGCAGAGCAGACCCATTTGATTAGAAATACTGTTCCTCTGCTGAGGTGTATTAAATAGCTCTGCTTTGGGCCTCACAATGCACCCAATTCATGTAAAGCAACAGTGTCTTTTGATGGTGGTTTCCAAAGGTGATTGGAATTTGAAATTTGAAAAAAACTCCAAAAATAACTGTTGCAAACTGTTTTCCATCTTGAGTCTTCCCCCTTACTCACTTGTAGAGGGAAGGAGCTGGATCACAGAGTGGATCTGACCCACTGCAAATTGGCTCTGTAAATCACTCTGCTGTCTTGCCTGCCAATTCTCAGGTTTTGTGTGGAATAATAGTCTCTAAATCTTAATCTTGTTGAGGTGATTTTTTAAAAAGTGCGTAAAATCTACACTAAATCAGTGTTGTGTGCTAGAACTCCAACTGTCCTGAAATAGCCAGTCTGAATGGATGAGCACTCCTTATTAAATTCTGAAGGTTAACTCTGAAGTCTGATGATGGCAGAGTAGATATTAAGTGCTTTAGTTCTGATTTTAGGACACTAGAAACTAGTTGATTATTTCATGAAAGATATTGTGCTGCAGCTGACATTATTCTGTTTGTTCTTCATAGGAAGATATTGCTTTATGTGAAAACTTTGCTTTTGATCTCCACATATTTAGGAACTGTTGATGGAATGACAGTGATGGGATTTTATCCCTTGAAAAAAATGAATGTCCAGACCTTTGCAGAGTTATCACTCCTCAAAAAAAGGAGATTATTCTCAAGTCAAGCCCAGACTGATGATGGTCAAGCAGAACTAAGCCCTCTCTCCTGCTGGGCTGTGGTTCTGCCATGTCTGAGGGTGAGAGGGGCATGTTGGTCCCCATGGGTGTTCAGTCCCTGATGTGTCCACTGAGACCACCAATGAAACAGAGAGAACAAATACCTGGCCTGATGACCAGCTTACCTGTCTTAAACCCCACTGACTCCACCCCGTTTTTAAATAACACCACAGAAGTGTTCTCTGCCCAACTGGCTTCCACCCCTGCTGAAACCCTTCCTGCTGAGAGATGTCCCTTTTGTGTCCCAGCCTCTAACAGGGTTCTGTGTGCTTCTCTCTTGTGCTTCCTCGCAGGGCGAGACGGCCGGGTTTTCTTGGGCAGCGCTCGGCAGTAAATTCAGGTCTCTGCTCGCAGCAGAACCGAGGGAAGATTTGTGACAGATGGGGCTAAGTCACAAACTTGCAGCCTCAGGCAGAATTGTGGAAGTTTCCAGAGTGTGCCCATATTTACCTGATCAGAGAGAAAAGAAAATCTGCAGAGGAAGCCGAGCCTGGCTGCTTGTCATAGCTGACACAGAGCCATCTGCCACAAACCTGTGGCGGCTTCAGATCTCCAATCCCTGCCACCACCCCAGCTCAAATTAAATACAGATTCTTAGAGACGTTATGATGGTTACACATGTCCTCGGCATCACATGCAGGAGACTGTTCAAAAAAAATATGTGGCCTGTTGTGTAACCGCACTCATGTATCCCATATGTGGTGCCACATTGAATTTCCGGTTGAATCTGTTTTTATCCTTTGTACTGGATGACATGGTGCCTGAATTCTTTCTTTTCGCCGACACGATGGCAGCCAAGCTGCAGCTTCAAACGCTCACACTTGGCTGAGTTTCTACCTAGGTTGCCAGGTTATCATTGGAGCCTTATTGTGTCCTCAAAGGGCCACAGGGCCTGAAAGGAGGATCCGAATGCTGCCGGGCTAATTGGGCAGCCATCTCTGGGTTGTTGGGAGGCAAAGGGGCTGCTTGAGCTCTTCTCTCTCTCTTTTTTTCTTTCTTTTTTTTTTTTTATTGCAAATTAATGACTCTCTGGCACAGGGGTTTTTAAGCGAAGGTATTAATAAGGGGTCTGGCAGGTAATCCCATGATTCGTGGAGTTACATTTGCATTTAATTAATCTTAAAGAAAGCTGAAAGATAAACAGCTGTAATTCAAACTAGCATGGGAAATATGCTACATGATGCCATCTATCCGATAAAATGAAAGCCGAGACACTTGTTTTATTTCTCTCAAGGATGGAGAACAAACAGATAACAATCAAAATACTTCCAATAAAAACCAGTAGTTTAAATGTAATGGCAGTTCATCAAGAATCTTTGCATCCAGTTGCAAATACAGTCTTTTAAAGATAAATCACTTATGATTCCAGCAGTCAAGCCGCAATATTTGTTGATGTAAAATGTTTTGAAGATGTAGATTGTACAATAAATTTTTAATAAAGTGCCCACTGCAATTTTTAATTAGCATATCTCATTCATGTATAAGTGTGTACATCTATCTGTATGTTTATCACCATGCATATCCTTGTGTCAGAGTCAATGAATGCAATTGTGTCTTTATCTGATGAAGTAGAATCTGGTTTGCAAGCGATAATAAAACCTTATGACAATTCCAAGATTTTCAACTCTGCTCTGGGAAGAAGCAGGAAGAGGACTCTGGGTAAGGTGTTATGATGTGAATCCTGGTAAGACTTGTCTTTGCAGACAGGTGTGGTCTCAGCTTGCCTTGGATCAGGCAGGGCAGCTCCTCTCCCTGAAAGGGGTGAAAGGCACATTCCACTCTCCACACATGCCTTTGTCACTTCTGACACCATCAAGATGCCAAAATGTCATTTTTCAGCGTGAGAACATGTGGTACTTCTTGTTAAAATTACTCCATGAAGCAATCAAAAACAACCCAGCGAGACCCAATGGAAAGTGTTTGGGTGTTCTCCTAGCACTGCAGAGTTGCAATTTTGCAGGAATCCTCTCTTTGTAGGTGGGTTTCTCCTCCTTTCTGCTCAGCCAAAGCCCAGCTTGTCTGTAGGCACTGCATGGGGTTGGACAAACGTGGTTTTCCCCAGAGTGAAGGTCTGGTGGTCATCCTTGGCACAGCCAAGGAACAGGTCTGCCTTGCACTCCTGCCCCAGTGTATCAAAGATGTTCGCCAATGCCATCACACCTTCCACCTGCAAACTGGAATATTTTTGGGCTTTACAGCTGGGGAAACTGAGGCATGGTACACTTAGAGCAAATTGCTTCAAGTATCACGGTGAGTCATTCCCCAAACCAAGAAAAGGGAAAGAGGAGATGCTGTAACGCTGCGCTAGGGCTTGTGGTGAGCAGACTCAAAACATCAAAGCTGTGTGGTTTGCACCAAAGGCTCTTGCTGTCCTCAGGGCACACCCTCATCAGCCCCACAGCCAGAGGAGATCTCACCCAGCTCCTCAGTGAGGTGGTGCTGTGCCCTGCTGAACCTCCTGGCAGTGATCCTGCAGCCATGCCCAGCTCTTTCTGGTGGGCAAGGCTTCATCTTGGCAGAAAATTTTTCCCTTATGAACCCTTCCAAGGAATGTTTTATAATAGAAACACTGTGAGGAGTTTAATTGCAGGGTAATAAATAGCAATGCTGTGTTATCTTCTGATATTTCTTTACATTCTTAGCGAAGATGCACAGCTGCTCTGGAGCAAGGATCCTGGAAGTGTTCAAGGCTGGGTTGGATGGGGCTTGGAGCAGCCTGGAAGGTGTCCCTGCCCATGCAGGGGATTGGAACTGGATGAGCTTTAAGATTGCTTCCAACCCAAACCATTCTGATTCTGTGTCCTTACCACATCATGGACCTGCAGGTTGGCCTTGTGTCAGGGGCCACCCTGGCCTGTTTGAGGTCCTCAGTCAAGACACTCATGTAGGTTTTCCAGGTAGTCAGAGGTGATTCTTGTAGGGCTTCCAGATAGGCAGAGGTGATAAACACTCTTCCCCCACAGTGTTCCCCTCCAGCACTGCAGACTGACACAACCTGCAGCGTTTTGCCTCTCAGTTTCAGCAGAGGAAACGGCACTGTCACCCTGTGCTGCTTCATTTCAAGCCCTCACTTCAAAAGGTCAGAGGGACAAAGGGGGATCTCGGTCCTGTTGTTCCTACACGCATGAGTAAGCGGCGAATGCAGACACCTAATCTTGGGAGTACAGCGAGAGAATTGAACCTTGACTTACTTTCATATTTATTGATGTTTCACCTGCACTGACACAGCAGTGCCAAGGCTTCAATAAAGTTTCAGTGCAGAGTCAGTCAGGTTTTCCTGACTCTGCCAGCCTCACCAGGCAGCACCCTGACCAGACAGCTCCTCCTGCATCAGTAACAGGCCAGGCACCTAATCCTACAATCCTTTTGTCTTAGCATTTGAGATCGCAGGAAACACAGGTTTATTCCACATGAGAATTGTCTCTCCCCGTATAATAGAAAGAAAAATCCTAAAACAACTGGGGAATTCTGTAGCAAACCGTTTCCAGCATTCCTAGCCCCTCTCCGGTGCTGCAGGCACAGCGAGGAGCCGTGGCACCAACCAGCTTCCATCCCTGTTTGCAGCACTGAGACCTCTGCCTCAGCTCAAAGCTGTTCTGAATTAGGTGGTTAGATTTTTCTAATTGCCTTTTTAAAGACCAAGCCAGCAGTTCATTAGAAATCACGGAGCAAATTCTGCTTCTCTATTACACCAATATAAATCTTGAATGAATTTATATCAGGATAACTGGGAGGGTAGAATGTACCTCCCATCTTGTTCCTCAGATTATTAAAAGTTAAAGGGCCTTGAAAATTAAATTCACCTTTTCCTGTTCAAGCTGTTTACTCTGTTTTTTATTCCAGGAAGGACAGTTGAAAATAATTAACCAACCTCCTTTCTGCTCATAGGCACTTTTAAGTTGGGTTCTCATGTACTAGCCCAAGACTAGTTTGTGTGGAAAAGACCACAGGGCATTTTCTTTCAAACAAATTGTTTTCATGGGAATAATTTCCCAGAGAATTATATTAAAACCTTTCCAAGAATCCTTGATTTTTGAAAAAAAAAATCCTCTTATATATCCTTGATTTGAGGGACTTGGCAATTTATTTGCAGATATAAATGAGCACCTTAATGAAAGTCCTTGAGGATTTTACTTTCTAACAGGCTAACCTTATTTAACCGAAATACTTCTTAGCAAGGCTTCATCTTGCAGGAAAATTTTGCCTCTGAGTTACCAACCCTTGAAAATAAGGTTTTATAATAGAAACACTGATAGAACTTTAATTATAGGGCAATAAATAGCAGCGCTGCCGAATCTTCTGATATTTCTTGCGATTCTTAGCGAAGATTCGCAGCTGTTGCTGGAAACTGATGATCAAGGGCTGTAGGGGTTGGGAGTTGTTCTCCCCACCCCGCGGAAGCAGCAGCGGAGCGGAGCGGAGCGGGAGGAGGCTGCGGGATGCGGCGGGACGCGGGGAAAGAGGGTAGGGGATGGGGGGAACCGGGGATCGAATATCCCAGCCGCGGAAAAAGGTTTTCCCGTCCCCGTGAATGGCCGAGAGGATGGAGGTGTGGGCAGAGCAGGTTAAACGAGGCCAGCGGCAGCGGTAATGGTAAAAATCAGAAATAGTAAAAATCAGGAACAGTAAAAATCAGAAATAATAAAAATCGTGGACACAGTAATAACGCGAGGGGGTTGAGCAGGGGGCGATGGCTGCGGGGCTGCCCCGCGGTGCTCCCCGCGCATCCTTGCGCATCCCGGCGCGGCGCGGCGCTGCGGGCGGAGCGGAGCAGAGCGGAGCTTCCCGGGAAGCGAGGCACTGACACACCGCCCGACACTCTATCATCGATATTACCGATAATAAAAATACTTTGACGATCAGATTGTTCTGTGGCATTGCTGTATAGAGAGAGAAAAGAGAAAGGCTTGCCCCCGCCTCCCCCGCCGTGGATTTTCCGCGGGTGCGGAGCGGCTGCCCGCGGTGCGCAGCTTTCCGCCAGCCCTGCGCGCCTCCGGCCGCCCGGCTGCGTGTCCCCTACGGTTCCTCAGCAAAAACACAGCCCCAAAAAACCACCGAACGAACAAAAAATCCCCCCGAGCCCCCGAAAGAGATGCCGGGCAAGGAGCGCGGCGCTGGGGAGGGATGGGAGGGATGCGTGCGAGGGGCTTAACCCTTGGAGCTTTGAAGGCAAAACAAGGAAATGCGTTGGAAAGGCATGTCTGTAAACAATGATAATTAGCCTTTTCAAAAATCATAACACTGATTAAAATCTCGGATTCATTATTTATTCATCAGAGAACCTCTTTGCAGACCTGGGAATAGTGATTAAAACCTAAGTGCTTCTCAATTTTGCACAGCTCGAGAGGAGCCTAAAAAGGGGTTAAAATGGAAAGGAAAGAGGAAACCAAGCAAACAGAATTCTTCTTTTAAGAACCAATACTTTCTTCTTCCCTTCCTGGCAGGAATACTCTTATTCCCCCAAATTTTGGTATTATGAAAATGTTTCTTATACTAAGTACAAGTGTTAGACTGAATCCAGTTGGTACTAAAATTGCAAACACACTTTCACTCCTAGAAAAGCCAACAGAAAGGAACTTCTTTTAACTCCATAATAGCAGGTTACAGAGTAAATGAACAACTGATGGTCAACTGGCCAATTATGGTATAAATATCCGTTGTTTACAGCGAGGTGTTAAATGAGCCTTTCGAGCACAAAGGATCAGACCGTCTAAGCTACAATTTGTGCTTCATCCCATTATGTCTCCCGAAAAAGGCCCGAGCCGTTGTAGGTAATGCGCGCGCAGAACATATTTCTCTCTGTTGATTTTAGTTTGCTTTAATTCAATACACACTCTTGTTTACTTTTTAAAATTTAAATAAATGTCAGCATTGTATAATTTCTATGTTAACAAAGCAGTGAGCAAAATCCCTTGTATGTTTATAAAATATTATTGTTTAATTCACATAGTTTAGGAATTCCAAATGTTGAGAATAGGAAGGAGGCCAAATACCATCTGTTTATAACTATGATGCATCATCATATGTGTACTTTAAAAAAGAAGAAGGAAAAAAAAAAAAGCTTGGTCAATCATGCCACTGTTCTATCTGCTAGGAATATGGTGAGGATTTAAAATCTCTCCGTGCCATCCACAGGAAATTTTAGCGTGGTTTAATTCTGAGCAGGGATGTTACAGGAGTTGCTCTTGTCTGTGTTCCTGTCAGAAGAGCTGCAGGAAACACTCACGTGCCCCAACCACTGCAGGCACGAATTCAATCACTTTCTCCCAGCCTCAATATTCCCCACTCCCTGAGACCGAGAAGCAAAACCTGAGAGATTTATTTAAACTCCTTTATAGGTTTTGGGGGGAGAGGGGAGGTGTGGGTGCATCTGGGGCTTCATTTCTGAGCCCTTCATACATTCATGTGCCCGTGTTTTAAGGACAGGAGGAAAGCATGAGGATTTTGTAGCCTGTCTTGCAAAACACAGCCTATAGACAATCATTCAGCTGATTCTGCAAATAGCTTTAAAAAAAAAAAAAAAAAAAACCCTCTCTGTCAAATGTTAGTAGTTTTAGGTCCAAGTTAAAATAGGTCCTCGTTAAAAATAATACATTCCATACTACGGAGTGGTACATAACGTGCATTTTAAAGAGAAGGTAGTCTGCAGGCTTAAAAACAAAGAGAGTGTCTCCAAGTTAAGTAGATAAGAAGATTTTTTTTTCCAAACCCAAGTTAATTAGCTGGTACGTCAAGCCTCATAGATGTCTTCCTACCTTTCAAGGGCTGAAGAATCCCCAGTAAATGTACTTAAACTTCCTAGCGAGGGCCAGTGAGATGAATGCAGAGATTAGGGCGAGTATTACTGTGCCTTCTCAGTGCATCCCAGCTGCAGTTCATCCTACTATTGATAATGATGCTTGGAGTTACTGAGGTGGTTTCTGAAACTCACATATGGGGTCCTTTCCCCAAGGATGAGGAATAATAGCGGCACTCAGGTGGTACGGGGAGGGTAAGCACAGATTTGCAGTTGTCTCTGCCTGGTGACTTTTCGGTCGTGCTGATTTAATAAAGGGAGAGGTGCATTCAGGACAAGGCTGTAATTCTCTGGTACAGTGCTTGATTTGTGTTAATAAACAAGAGGAAAAAAAAGAAAAGCACAGGTGAAAGGAAAAAATGTCTGGGCTTGCTGGAAGGCAGCCCTGGCAGAAGGCTGGTGCAGTATGAAACGTTTTGTAGCCAAACTCTCAGCAATTTCTGTAATACCACAATTTAGCATACTATACACTGCACTGAAATGCCTGGGACTTTGTTTTTGAACTTCTTCCTTTCTACTGTTACACTTAACTTGCAGCATCTTGAATTACTTAGCTACACCCAGATAGAAAGTTACCTTTCTTTTAGCTCTACACACTGCTAAAAGCTGTCCATCAGAGTGGGAAAGCCTTTTCCAGCCCTTTCCTGAATATTTCCCAGCCTTTAACATAACCTTCTGAGACAGTTTATTATCTTGAAAGACTTTAATATTTTTAATTAGGAAAAGGAAATGCCTTACACACCTCTCTCAAGCAATCTTTCTGGAGCTGGTTCCATCACCAGGGATAATTTGCTACTGTGCCATGAGCTTAATCTGCTCACACTGACATTACAGGAGTGAGAAGCAGGACAAAAGGCACCTTCTGTCACTGCAGTTTGCAAAAATATTCATAAATGTAAAATGTATACAATCCCAGCTTGAAAAAAAAGCTGGTGCCAGCTCCACACAGCCAGGCATGCATTCCTGCGTGTTACTTCCTATTTTCCATGGCTATGTGATCCTGGGTTTCCCAAGCTGAGATAACATTTAGGGGGGAGATTGTTCAATTGTGATATGCATACCTGTCCATGAGGAATTCTGTGGACCCCTCAAGCTTGTTTTTCACTTTGTTTATACACACTGGTGTAATTTTATGCAATACACTGATGGAAGTCATTCAGAAGGCTGCTAAATTCCATGTTCACTGCATGCTTGGTTTCGTGCTGTTCCTGAGCACTTGGGAGCAGGGAGATGGCATTTGGAACCACACCCAAGCACAGGTATAAATCCTTTATAAAGAGCTGTGGTTGAGGTTGGATATCCAGGACATGCAGGTGGGAAGCTGTTGATATCTGGATCTCACCCCTGTGTCTGAGGGAGCCTGTGCAGTGCCAGAACTGCAAACAAAACCTGCACCAGGCATGAAGCACGTGGTGATTCACCAGGAGAATGTGTTCCCTGGTTGTCACACTAACTTCTGACACCTTTGTGGGGTCTGAACACCTTGTGCTGCCCCTTAGCAGAGGTAACTGAGTGCATTGATTGTTCAACAAGCTCCGGGCATTACCATTTAACCATCCTATAATTTGGTTTTTAAGTGAAAGCAGGGAGATTAATAAACTTAATCTAGCATTCACACAGCTTTGAGGACAGCTGACCTCTGCCCTCTAGAGACCCAGGCTCATTTGAGAATCTGCATCTGAGAGCCCCTAGAGTTGTTGTGTCACAGCGAGTCCTGTCCCCCATGGGCTGCAGTGTCACCCTCGCTGTCTGCAGCAGGAGCAGTGGTGACAAGGAATTTGCTGCTTTTATTTGTGTCTCCCTCCTCTAGAAGGGTCAGTGTTAGCAAGCACAGCTCCCTCCTGCAAGGCAGCAGCTCTCCTGGGGGGAAGCGGCAAAAGTAAAATCTTGGTCAGAAACTAATCAATCTTTCACTTTGTTTGCATATAGGAGAGAAAGAAAAAAAATCAAACCAAAAAAAAGGAAGAAAAAGGGAAGCAGGAATGTCAGATCTTTGTTTTGGGGCACAGGTTTGCAAGTTTTGGTATTACCTTACAGAATCCCCAAATAGGGAAAGCCTTTCCTGTTGGAGCGTTCAGCCAAAGGAAGGGCTGCCTCGAACTGCAAAGCATTGTCTGTGGATTTCTCTGCACATTCCACGTCGTGCACTTCTTGGGGAAAAAAAACTTGGATAGGAGTAGTTTGTCAATGCTATTAATAGATATGTTTAATGCAGAAGTGTGCAATGTGATGAACAGCCTTGGCAGGAACCATATCCAGCCTGATTGTATTGTAATACTGTTTGATGCAGCAGAGTGTTTGATCAGTTACAAGTGATGAGTATCATATCACATCAAACAATTTAATACAGTCTCATTGTATGGAATTATGGCTGCTGTCAATCAGCATGTGGCCTATTCCTTGCAGATCTGTCTTTGGGAGCTGGAATGCAGTGGTAGATTCATGTGCATTAATAAATAAAGTGCTGCTGAAATTCCATGCAGACCTGTTGAGATTTTTGTTTCTCTTTCATGGCCTTTTATTTTTTATTTCATTTTCATGCTCTCCTGTCACTCTCTTCTTTTTGAGTGCTGTGTGGAGGTGAGTTCACCTGGTCAACAGGACCACCAGGGTGGGGCCAGCATCCTTTGAAGAATGCTTGGAAAACATCTAGCAAAAATATATATGTATGACAGTTGTGAATTTTGTTTTTCTGTGAATAGGAGCCTGAGTATAAATCCACTGAACTTGTTTTCAGCTGAAGCTTCACAGAGCCTCTTTTCTTGGCTTCCTCAGGGGGAGGAGAGGCTATCTATTAAAAATGCATATGTTTTGTCTTACTGCTTGGCGCACCTCACTTGATAACCCCCTGCTTTGGTTTGGGGATGGCACTCTTTGAACTTAAAGTCTCTTCCTTAGGACTGATATATTCAAGGTGCTGGAGGGGAAGCCTATGTCAGATGAAAGATAAGTATGTAAATAACGGTATAGAGGTGGGGTTTAAGGCATCACCCATTTTACTATCAGTTTCAGACATATGCTGCTCTGCTGCTGCTGCCTTGCCTTTCTCCCACTCCCCAGTGCAGAGGATGGTTTTTAATGAAGTCATACTCTGCTGCCTACAAATATGGGGTCATGCTACACTTGTACGGCAGCGGTGATTTCAGTAATGTTGCTTATTGTGGTCAAAGAGGGCAGAAGATTGCCTTTTTGCATTGTGTGGCTCTGGGGTTTTGGCTGCACAGACAAATTGATTGTGCTGCAGTGGGGCCACACATTCAGAGAATGGAGGTGTCGCGCTGGAAAGCCAAATTTCAGCAGCTGATTAATCAATGTAATGACTTTAAGTTTTTCCACCTTTTGCGACTGTCTCAGCCTGCAGATCTAAATGAGATTGGTGCTTGAAAGGGAAACCTCAGAAGATATTTTCGGAGATGCTAAAGGAAGTGGTTCTTGACTTAATAAATGGCACATTTCCTTCTACATCAAAAATTATCCTCCGGGGTAAAACAAGGCCTGGTGAGAGATAGGAACAGGGATAAGGATAGCTGCATTTAAGAGATGTTTCTAGTTGACTTTGGGGTGGTGAATGAGTTTTCCTCATTCAAAAATTCAAAAACCTCAGGTTTGGGGGGAGCAGCCTGGCTTTCCCTGGCACAGATTTCCCAGCAAAACTGCACTAATGGATAACAACAAAGGACTGGGAGCAATCAGGGCTGGGGAGTGGTCAGGGGGAAGCTTAGCATAATGTAACACCAACAACCTGAACTCGGAGGCATTCATCTAAAGCAAATAAATAAAGACCCAGCTTGCTCCTGTAATATCATCCACCTGATAATTCCTGAGCACTGCTCAGCCAGGTATTTCCTCTGCCTCATAATCCAAGCAAGATAGACAAGACCCCATATGCTCTGTTTTCCATGTAGCAATAGGTTGTCCTGTTACACAAATCATTCCAAAATCTTACTATTTTTACGGATTATAAACTGGCCACAATTATACCCTACTCTTGCAGATGAAGCTGATTAATTGACAGCCAAAGAGCTCCGTGGTGTCTGACAGTCTGGGTCTTGTGGTGCGAGGTAATGCAAAGATAGCAAGGGTAAAATAATATTTATAAGTGTCTTTATAGCAAAATTGTTTCACTTCAGACCTGGCTCATTATGTGGCTACTAATGACACTCCAGGATCACGCAGCACCTGAAGCAGAGCGTGTCCTACCCTGGTTTATCTCATGTCTGGCATTAATTGGCAATGGCTCTGTCTGAGACTGTGATCCAGTCAAATCCTGTAGGCCACGCAGGTCTGCATGGTATTTAGATCAGAAAACTCATCCAAGCAAGAGGAGCATTGGTTTGCCACTAATCCACAGGAGAGCAGTACCTCCACAAGGTTATTTGTAGATTATAAGGCCAAGAAAGGACTATTTGGATCATCTGGTGTCACGTGTATAACACAAGCCATATGACCTCCCTCAATTAATTCCTGTTTGAACCAGAAAACCTCATCCTCTACTGGTCTAAAAATTGCCAGCCATGCAGAAGCCACCACAACTTTTGATATTATTAGATATGGTGTTTTCAGAGAGATTTTCTCTCCAAAAAGGAGTCAAAAGTGACATTTATCTCATATCATTATTAAATACTTGTTGCTAGGGCAAGAATGTGAGTCACAGCACTGAAAACAAAGTTCCCAAATACCAGTGCCTTTCACCTGGATTTTCCTTGTGGTCCCGTGTTCATCTGGAATCCTTCCTTTTGCCATTTTTCTATGGTTTCTGTTGCAAAGGGCATTTCCTTGGTTGTCACCACAGTGATTTGGTGCACAGAGCAATGGTCTATTGATAAATAGTGCTCCCTGAACTCATTTGGTGGAATCCACACAAAATCACCATGAATGGCATTGCTAAAATGATAACCATACTTATAATTAAAAGGCCTTGAGTTGATGTACATTTTAAGTTAAAATAAAATAATGAAATAATTGCTGTTAGTATGGGCTGTGCAACCATTGCTGCTCACTGGGATGAAAGGCACCATATGTGAGACACGTTGCTGATTTCTTATCTCCAGAAATAATATTATTAAAGAGTAGGGGGACAGAGTGATTTGTTTCTGCTGTGTTTCATGGGTTGGTAGCATGAATTGGGGTTTAGAGAATGAGGGTGGATCCCATTACCTCACTGTACACAACCTAAATGAACTCAGGATTAGCATTGCTGAACTAAAATGCCAGAATTTAGTTATAAGGAGAAAAGGTTTTTTTAAAATCCCATAGAACAATAGTTTTTGCAGGCATTCACCCTCATTTGTACCACACATGCATCTCCCTCCTCCAGCTGCACAGCCTATGGAGTTGTGAGAGAAATATTATTTCTGAAATAGTGAAATGTGCTTCCTAGCTAAGGAGATACCCCCATCTCTCCCATGACAATAATAATGAAAAGCCTCACAAACCAGCAAAACTCAGCCCCTCCTTTCCTTTTTTGGAGGGTGGAGGGAGCAAAATTCTTGGTGTCTGTTGTGGGGAGAATGAGCCATGGGGCAAGAAGACCCTTCCTCCCATGAGGTCCATAGCATCCAGCACCCCAATAACCCCACCCTGGGCCAAGGGAGAGACCCCCAGCTGTGGTCCCCAGGGACACAGCCTTCCTTCCCTGCTCGTGGGATGCTCAGCAGACAGCTTGCTGTGAGCAAATGCTGCACCATCCCCAGTGTGGGTGTCCAACACGAGATCTCCAAGCACCTCGCTGAGAGGATGATCTGACAGGACTTCCCCAACATAAATGGTTCCATGTGATTCTCCCTCTTTCCTCTCCTACCCTCCCACCTCCAGTGCAGGACCCCCAACGAGTTAAAAGTGTAAGAGCTGCTGGGAAAGAGGTCAGCTAATAAATGATACCGAAATCCTAGTCCCAGATTTTCTGTTTCCAACATGCTGCGCAACTAACACTGTGACACTTTGGCAAGATGATGGAGAAAAATCCCGTGCCAGCTGACTGATGAGCACCCATCTTTTTTAATTAATTGGGTTGAAAAATGTCTCGTGTCAGTTTGAATGTAGGGGCTCTTTCAGCTGCGTTTTACTGGATACATATATAGATATATCTAACTGCAGATTTGAGAGCCCAGCGTGAGGCCTCATAAATGATAAAAATATGTATATATTAGAATTATACACACACACACACATGCACATATTGGATAAATTGATACTTAAACATATATGTGTGTATATAATGTTCTGTTCTCTGTTCTGAGAGATATTTATAAATAGATTTTATATATATCTATCTCTATTATTCACAGCTCTATGTGCATGTGTATTGTAAAATCTGTTTGGCTTCTTTTTCCTGATATGCTTTTTAGTTTTTAGCAGAGCAATATATCTGATTTCTCTTTAAATTAAATGAATTTATTTGTCTGCCTTCCCTTAATGGAATCAGTTTTGATATACTCTTTGTTCATGCTGTTACAGGCTTCAGTCTAAGGGCTCTTTGTATTAACTTTTTTAAGTTACATTACAAAGAGGTTTTAAGATTTCCCAACAGGCTTTTATTTAACCAGGGCTTTTGATCTCAAACCTGCTGGGGCCTAGTGAAATCCTTACCAATTCTCCAGTAACTCCTCACTATTGGAATTTGAAAAGACCCACCTGAAGGATTTAACTCGCTGTATGGCTTCAGCCATCCTTTAGATGCTTCTATTCATGCAGACAGCGAGGGGGTCGAGGGCACCCTTTGTGATCCTCCAAGTAGCCTAAGGTGCCCTTTGCATAAGTTGTACTCCTGAGGAAATAAAAATCAGGAGGACACAAACCTATATACCTTATTTCCTGCTATCTTTACTTAAAGGAGGAGCACAGGGGGTCTGCTTAACATCCTTTGCTACCTAAATACCTTTTGGACATGGGAACTCAATAAAGGAACTTTCATTGCATCCATTACCCTACTGCGGTGCATAGCAAATTAGATTTAAAAGGGTACTTTTTCCCTTACAGCTATTTCTATCATTTTCTTTAAAATTTCAATTTAGTGTCTAGTGACAGAATATTCTGTAATGTACATTAGAACTATATAACACCAATTATGCTAACTGTGAACATTATTTCAAAAGAATTAGTTATATTAAGTTATAGATAAACCGTTGGGGAAAAAAAAGGTCAGGTTAGGGAAAAAAAAAAAAGAGCTATGTGATAATGTTTTAAAGGAGCAACATGAAGTGAATGCTCTTTTCATTTTTTTAATCCTTTCATTTTGCATAACCCACACTGAAATTTTGCTACTGGCTTGCTCTTGGTTATTTAGGCAGGGGGGTGGCATGTCACTGTGTTAGTTTACAGCTACAAATCGTGGTGTAAAACCTACAGCTGGGTCTTGTGGTTGTGGAGAAACATCATTTCCTCTGTTTGGGGGGAAGTGGAATTGCAGAAATCCACGAAAAGTCTTTTGGCAGACACAGATGACCAGTACATAGGGGAAAAAAAGGGAAAAAATGCTGGCAGACCAAGCTTGAAAGAATATAATAACTAAGCACATTCTTGTCACAGTTTTGGTTGTCTGTTTTCTTTCTCGTGACCGTACCACACATGATATGTCTGTTACCTGCATTTTGTGCTAGTTTTCTCAGATTAATTCCTTTTCTATTTCAGCCCAATGTTAAAATAAAACCACTCCAGACAGTGCAAGACAATCTAAATGTACCTTCTGTTTTCATGAGTCTTATTTTCATTTGCCTATTTCCTATTGGTTTGTGGGTTGGAGGAGTTTTGAGTTTCAAGATGTTACATATTTGTGCTCCTTCTTCATGTGCATTTGATCTGGATGTGCATTGCAATGGAGATGTTTTTGTGTAGATGAATAAAATATAAAACCTCTATTTAAATCCTTATTTTTTCCTTCCTTAGAACCAGTTCAAGACTTTTGCTGGAACCGTGTGTGGTTTGGTTATTTCAATTTGTAGGGATTCCTGGCAAATCATTTGTGTTTGTTTGACGTCCTGTGGGATCAAACTGCCATGAATTTTGAATGATCTAAAAACTGTGTAGTTTACTTCGGCTAAAACCGCCTTCCACTTGAAAACATAAATCAGCACAGTTGAAATCTAGTCAAGGTCCTTTTTTTTTTTTTTTTTAACACTTGGGATTTGCCTCAGCTCCAGCTTGAGCTGCAGCATTGCTCTGCTTGTCCCTTGCACCCAGAAGAAGAGCTGGGTGACTTTGCCACGAGTCAAGTGCCAAATTGCTGAGCAGAGGACAGTGCTGAGTGTCCACCACAAGCGATGTGTCCTTGGGCAGACCCTGCCATGTGCCCTGGCTAGAGCTGCACCCTCTACAGGCTCCCTCAGGGTGGGTTTTCCTATTTTGGGGCCTTCTCACACTGCTCTAGGGTTCAACAACTTCACAAAACTCATCAGACTCCAAGCCAATCACAGAATCACAGAATCATTTAGGTTGGAAAAGACCTCCAGGATCACCAAGTCCAGCCTTTGGGCCTTTGTTCAGGACTCTTTTAACTTCCAACCGCAGCTCCAAGTGGATTTACAGTAGGAGCTTTCACTTTTTCCCCAGCAGTGAAGTGAAATTGGAAGCAGATGTGAACGCTGGCATTGTCTCTGGGGGACAGATGATGTTATTTCACCAGCTTGACATCTGTTGAGACTCGATTAAACCCAAGATGTGCTGGGCTGGTCCTGTTCTCTAGATCCTCTGAAAAGGGATTTGTGCCACCAGGTGTGTTTGGAGATTCAAGCCTCCCTAAATACCTGGAAATCTCTGAGCTGAGGTTTCAAATTTAAGTTTTTTCTGTTCAGAAGATGCAAGCCACAGTGGAAAGGTTTATATCTTTGTGGCAAGGATGTGAGGCTTTAATATGAGTCCATCTTTATAGAACAGTGGGAAAGAAAGGTAAATTGAGAAGGGAAGAAAGAGATTTTGGTCAGCAAGGCCTGATGATACTTTTGAATTCATGTCCATGTGCGCCCACAGGAAAACTCCCTGATCCAAGAACTTTATTCTTAAAAGTTTCCTGAGAACTTTGCTGGGCGATGCCATCCTTGCCCACCCCAAAAAGGGGAAGATGTGCTCCTCAGGCACATCTTTTCCACCGTGCTGTACCCATTGCTCTGTGTCTCAGAGGGGTGTAGAAAACCCTAATTTCCATGTGGATGGCGAGGGATGCCTTTGTGGAGGGAGCAGCACCGGATGCTGCCTGGATGCCTGAATAGCCCCCAAGAAACCAAAGCATCCCAAGTTTTATTCTACCAGCTCCCCCTGTGACCTTTGGTAAGCAACTTAACCTGTTGTCCTCAGGATCCCCAGTAAAATGGGAGACCTTAATACTTATCTGGTGGGATAACAGTGCTTAATACTTACCTAATTGGATGACAATACTTACCTACATACCTCACAGGGGTGTTGTGAGGATTAATTAGCTAATGTTTGTAAAGTGCTTTGGAGATGGAAAGCGGTATATAGTGGTGCTAAGCACTATTACTCTGTGTCAGCACTGAGACCTTAAAATGGCTAAGGCTGCAATAAGAGTTTTTATATGTTTCAAAATAAGCCAATTCTGCAAGGCATCCGGATGCTGGGATTATTTTTAGACAGAGATTTCTAAGAAAGTTGGGAAACACAAGGGTATAATTATATGACCTGAAACCTTTTGTTGTTTCTTTTTGTTGGCCAGCTAAACAATCTTAGGTGTCGTTTGATGAATTGTAAAAACTGCATGTTGGAGTTTGAGACATATCAGTGTTTACTCTTGCTGATCAAACAATATTCCTTGAAATAAATATCTTTGCTACAATTTGGACAAACAAATATATTAAATAAGCCAGAGGAAGTATTTATTCCTGTGTTCTTTCTTTCTGTATTTCTTTCTGTAAGCAGCTTTTTTTATCAGTGTAATTCTGCTCTTGTTCCCATTAGGGTAACTGAAAGGTAACACCGCTGCAGTAAATGGAATTACACCAGATACAAAAGCATTATGTGAGAGCAAAATTATATTTATATGTGGTCTGAAATGCAACCTGACACTTGGTTTTAAAGAAAAATCAAACCAACCGTTCCTAGAAATATATATAAATGCAACTTTAACAGAAATTGTCAAGCTCTTTGTTGAATCCTGCTTGTTTCATGGCAACTCCTAAACAAATTTTGCAAAAGGAAGGTCTGGTATAGCATAGACCATATTTTCCCTTTCGCGGGAGGAAACTTTGCAGGATTTTTGCCTTTAAATATTTTATTTGGTTCCTAATGTTGGCTCTCGGTCCAAGAAAGCAACTTTATAGTTATCAAAGCACCCATTTGTATATTTTTTTGCTAGAGCATTTCTTCAGATCTTTTCCTCTCCAGCATTAAAAAGAATTCCCACAAATTCCTAAAATCTGTTAAAATACAGAGCAGAGTGCTTACACTGGTATGTTGTATGTTGGCTGTCCCTGGTAAAGAGTCTGTGCATTTTCATCCTGGGTATGCAGAAGAAATTCGATCTACTGCTGGGCTAAGCACCAGGATTTGGTTGGCTCTAGGACCAATTCTTACATTTCTGCATCGGGCAAACCTAAGAATGGATAACACTTGAAACAAAACCCACCCCAAAGCCTTTCGTGTGGATATCAGGTTATTTGAAAATGTAATAGAGACCATTCACCACAATCAAGGGTGAGTCAAGGAAAATGGCATCAAAGAGCTCAGAGCAGCCACGAGGAAAACTTAACCCAACCCCAAGTGCATTTTCGGTGTCCCAACTGCCAGAACAACCCAGGAGGGTTTGGGGAAAGCAGGCCAGGAGGTCAGGTGTGGTTGTTGGGAAGGATATCTTCCAGATTAACTGGAGTTTGGCCCTCCAGTTGCCGTGCAAGCCTGGTTTGGGTCCTTGGGTGTTGATTCCAGCTTTGGGCCATGGGAGGAGGGTGAAGTGAAGGATGACTGACGCTGTCACCATCAAGCTCGTCAAGCTAATGATTGTCATAAATACATGTGAATATAATAGCTATGGAGCACTCTACAATTCCTGAGGAGGAGCTGAGGGGACTCAGTGTTTGGGGAGAACTATCTGTGTATAGGCAGCAGAATTTGCAGACTTGGAAGCCAGGAAATTTTGTTGAATATGGGACTTTGCTAACCCTTTGGTGCCCGTGGTCAGCATTTCCCAGAACAGGAACTCTTGCCAAAATGGAGAGGATGGCCATAGCCAGTGCCTGGAGCTAAGAAGGTGAAATACAGACAGAGAGGGAAAAGGTGGGGAAAGAGGGGATTGCAATGGCGCATCAAAAAATGGAAAAAAAAAAGTCAAAATCTGAAGTTCCGTATCTGCTCTCAATGACCTTGGGCAAAGTGTATAAACTCAGTGTAAAATGGGATAAAAGCCCATTTCTAGTGCTCTTTAGGAATGGCTAGGGATCGTGCAGTGTCCTGGTGCCACCATGATGGAGACAGACCCAGACATGCAGAGCAGCTCCCAGTGTCACTCCACACTGTGATGGGAAAGCACTTCTGTTATCTCTTTCTGCCTCAGGACACCTAAAGAAGATGTGGCAGTGGATAGTTTTGTACACCTGGATTTAATCTCTCTCCTGCCTTACCCTAATCAACTCCATCTGATGATGCAGTGCATACTTCCAGCATACTCACCAGTTTGGCAGCACTGCTTTAAAAAAGAGATGTTCTGGGAGGAAAGCACAGCCCAAAATCCACCTTCCTGAGCAGACTGTGCTTGCTACATCAGCCATGAGTGATGTGTAGTTCAGCCAGTAACACCTGAAATCGCTTCAGTGAAGTCTACCAGAATTTGTATGCCAAGGATTTCAGTCCTACTCTAATAAGTGCTTAATAAATGGCAATTTCTATTTAAAAAAAAAATGTAGTGGTCATACAAATAAGACAGTGCTACAGAACAGGAGAGCTTCAAGGGGACACATGGTACCTGGTCACTGATGCTGCCTCTGGCAATCACAGAATCACAGAATCATAAAATCACGGCATGGTTTGGGTTGGAAGGGACCTTAGAGATCATCTTGTTCCAGCACCCACAGGCACATCTGGGCTGTGATTCATTCCATATTAAAAAAGCTCAGTGATCCCTTCCTCACCTTTGGCCAAGCATTTTCACTCTTCCCTGGGAGCAGAGCTGATGTTCCATGCTGCATGACCATCCTGGGGAACCAAACTGCCCAAACTCACACCCTGGGAATCTCCAGATGGGCCCTGGAGGTGTCAGCCCCAGCCTAGAGAAAGGATGTAGGCTGTGGGACAAGGAATATTGAGAAAGGTAGAGGCATAGCAGCCTCAGAGGGATCTGAGTGAGACGCCAAGAAAACACCCAAAAAAGATACCTTGCTTACTGTTTTTAATCATTGCTGGTGCTGTAGGTGGTCAGATACAGAAAATTAAAAAAGAGGACAAGAAAGGGCTGTCTTGAATTAAACATTTATTTGGAGATGGCCTAAATTAAGCAAAGGACACCCTGTGCAGGATGCTGAAGTCTGTGGCAGACCGGAACCCTCTTGTTTCTGCCTCAGCCTGATCCTCATCACTGCAATGAAAAGTATTTGTGCTCTGCTCAGCGTGTGTGGATTTCTGCAGCACTCAATGGGATTGTAGGGAGAATCAAAGTGAAGTGTCCTCTTTAGGTCCTCAAGAAACAGAGCTTTCTGCTGGTTAACCATTACTTTGCATTTTCCCTTCCTTACAAAACCACTGAGGTTAAACATTAAGCGCCTGCAGTGAAGGACACCTGTATTTGCTGGTCCCATTATGCAGCTCTACAGAAAAGGCTTTACAGCTGTCTAAATTAGCATAATTAAATCCACATCAATTAAAAAACCTCCATCATCTCTTTCCCCTTCAGATGCAGATAGTCGCATTTGTCTAAGGTGCTAAGTGACAAAGGAACTTTTTAACAGTGGAAGCCCGAGCTGAAAGGAAGAGTAATACGGGTTGTATATTGGCCCGAGGTTCACCTTAACACCAGTGGAAGTGATTAGTGGGTGCTGCTCTGCCTAAAGAGGTAGAGCTGCCTTTTGCATGACAATGATGCCAGGACCCAGAGCCAGGCATTAGAGATGTGCATTTTACAACAGGCTTTGCCTTCTATTGCTTCTTTATACCCCATTAATGGGGGGAAACAAAGCCTGGCACGATTTGGCCAATTTCCCCCACCCTACTTTCTTCCCTTTTTTTGTTTTTTTTGGTTTTTTTTTTTTTTCCTGGTTGTTTTGTTTTAGGGTTTTGTGTTGTTGTGTGTGGGGAAGCCCCAGTGACCCCAGGATAGCAGCAAGGCTGCTCTGTGTGATGCGAGCGAAGAGAATTCCTCCAGATGAAAACTGACATGGGGTTCAGGGGTTAATTTCTGGAACAGGCACATTTGCATACAAATGAAAAATGATGGAATTTCTGTTCTCCTAAATTTTCAATGTCATCAGCATCAAACAGCAGTCAGTGCTCCCTTGCTGTTTGAAGAATATTCATTACTTCAGAAGAAGGGGCACCTTGTTTGGTATTAATCTCCTCTTCAGGTCAATGACTTAATTTGCTCAACTCCATCTGAAGTGCCACTCACTTTTTGATTTCTCTGCCATTCTTTGTTATTTTTCATAACATGTTCTTAATACTTTTTTTATTTGTAAGGGGATACGCGTCCCCAGCAAACGCGAGCAAGAGGAAGGACTGCCTTTATTTATTTATTTTCACCCAGAGAACTCAGCACCCGTCTGTATCATTTCTAGCACGTTTTGGTGTCTGCTCGCCTTAAAATTCATGGGGGTTTTAGCAGAAAGAAAATAACTCGTGGACTCAAATGGGAAAACAAACACTTTTCGTTCAAAACTGACATTTAAATGGACATCTGGTGCCTTGTGCAACGAGGTTACAGGGTGTCACGCCTCTAACAAAAGGTAACAAGCGGCAAAGTAATTAATCCCCCAAAGAAAATCATAATATTCTTTTAGTTCCTGCCTCTGGAAATTCTCATCTGAAACCACAGTGGCTGAGGACGTACTCGAGGAAACTTTTGTGCTAGTTCTTATTTCCCCATTGTCCTCTCCGTGTCTGCCAGGGGCCTGAGGAAGGATCCCATTTCCCCCTGTTTTTGCCCTTCATGGTTGTAATTCTTCTCCCTGAATAGGATTATTCGGGGGATCTTTAGATCTTCAGAGCTTGGGGTGTCTCTGGTAAATTGGCCCAGGGCTCTAGGGTGGCCATTCCCACCCTGGGTACCCCGAGGGTGCCAGGGGAGGGTGGTGTCCCTGTGGGATGGGAGCCATCCAGTCCATGTGGAAGGGCTGTAAAAAAGCCTCAAACTCAGGATTTGCCCCATAACCTTTTGTTTTTATATGTCCAGGCCTCTCCTAACTTTCCAGTCAGACTTATTCCCGATTCTCAAAATAACGGGGGTTTTTGTTTGTTTGTTTTTAAATTATTAATCAGATCTGATTTTTTTGGCATGAGCGCTTATGGAAATGAAGCAATTGCACTGTCTGTTCTTCTGTCTGTCGCCCCTACTAACTTTTGAACCTCTTTGCCAATATCTCTCCAGTTTGTTAACAGGCTACAGAGCTCAAAGGTGTGAAGTGCTTTCCAGTTTTATTTTTTTTTTCCCTGCCATATCTAACTCTGAAATGGCAACATTTACTGTTGGAAATAGTACGGACAGCTAAGCTTTCCTCTGATTTTTTTTTTTTTTTTTGTGACTTGCAAAGGGAAAAAGAGGTGATCTGAGGATTAATTCCCTGTGTGTCTTTATGAAGGCTGTTAGCAATTAACCAACTCACTCCGGTTGCCTCCAAGTCCAGCTGGGTGAGGTTCAAGATCCTTGGCAAAAAAAATAAAATCAAACAACAAACTATATGCACATAGTATATACAAACAACTTGCATGCAATTGCCTCTTGCTGCCTTTTTTTCATATAACCCTTCCTTAAACTGAGAATTTTTGAGGTTTTTCCATATTTATAGAGCATGTCACTCAGCAGGGCTGTAGTCATGACCAGAGCCTTGAGCACTCAAAAAATAAAAATAAACAGGGGATGATAGGGGGGAGTTATATTCCTACCTGGAGCATTAAGCTAAGAGTGTCTAAGGGCCTTGATCCTCAGCCCCAGCCAAGCTGGATTTAGCATAGGTCATATTAAGGTGGGGCAAAGGGGGCTTTGTGTCATTTTTAGATCCCCTTATCCCAGGCTGTGGAGCCCTGGTGCGCTGGGAGGGTGGGATGGCAGAAGGCTGGTGCTGCTGGCCCAGAGCCATCCCGAGATCCTCTCCACCAAGGGCAATTCGGGGGTGATGGGATAAGCCAGCTTTGCAAAGGCAGCTGCTTTGGGAGCTGGGATCTGCCTCGTTATCCATGGAGAATGTCCTCGGCACAGAAAACTTTCTCTGTGGGAAGGCTTGGATGTGGGAATGGATCATGTGGGAATGGATCGTGCGCTGACATGCCTGTGATGAGGGGAGATGCTCCCCTCCGGTGCAGTTTGTTGCTGTCGGAAGAACAAGTCAAGGGATTGTCAGATAAAACCCAGAGAATCAGTAAAAATCAGCATCATCCAAAATTCAGGTCCAAAGAGTTACAACTGCCCATGTCTTGTGCTGTGAAATCCTCCTGCCAGGGGGGGGCTGGATTCCTCCTGACTCTCTTACGTGACAAAATACGGGCAGAAAAGTGACTCTCATAAATTCTTTTGTAGTGGAAGGCTCGGGATTCTATCTGAGGAGCTGATTCTCAGTCACATCTGTCTGTCTTGTTGTATGAATATTGATAATGAAGTCAGAAAGAGAGACTTGTCATCGTAAGTGCATCAGACTCTGGCACTTGCCTGCTCAGGAGGAGGCGGCTCTGCTGCTTCGCTGCTGTCGGTGATGTCGGTTTGTTGAAATAATATGTCTCTGCCAGCTGAGAATCTGGCCTTAAAATGAGAAAAGTTGAGATTCCCATTGTTGAATTAGTTTGGCCACATTAAAAATACGTTGCTCTAGAAATGTGTATATGAATATGCTAATGTTTATTTTGCTAAATGTGCTTGCCAGGATGTGCCATGTGGCTGAGTTAGTGTTACTTTAAGAATCCTAATTTTTTGCCTTTTCAGACTTTGGATCTTTTAAACTTGTAAACACAGCATTTTGTTGGCAAAAGTCTCTATGATTTTATGCATACAGCTGACTTTTATCTTCACTTTTTACATCACCTTAATACTGAAAGAGAGAAAGCACTCATCTGTTTATGATAAGTTTATCAGAAATACTCCAAAGTTTTCCATGACTAAGATATTATATTGTTACAGTGGCTTGCTACAGGGTAATTTCGAGACAACAAACAGAATATTTCAAAGCCCAGATGTCCTGTTTAGACAAGGGGGTTTATATTGATTAGGATCTGCTTTCACCTAACATCGCGTAGTAAATATCACAAAGACGTAATTAGAAAATTTGGTACAATATTTAGTCCTAGTCCCTGTGTGCCAGAATTGTTTGACTACTGAGAAACTGGAGCTTGTTTGCATCCCAGTGTGTTGTGAAATGCAAACTTCAAAGAAAATATTATATCTCCCAACTCCAGCTCGTGAGAGTCTTGGAAGTATAATACAGAAAGGCTTAACAATCCCTGCTGAGGAAAGGGCAATTTGACACTGAAACTACTGTTAAAGCACCGTTGACACACTGGTGGGCAAAAAGTACTTATTAGAGGAGTCTAGTTGCAGTCTCAGGAGCCAGGCAGAGAAAAAGCACCCGACTCATTGTGAAAATTGGCAAGTTGCACCAAATAGATGTGTTTTGTGTATGTGTCTGTGCTATTTTTTTTTCCCTCCTTAGCTGCACGTATCTCCATGTTTGCTTCGTAGGCTTTCCGTAAGATTGGGGCCCTTGCGGTATTCAAATAAAATATTTAGATTTGCAAAACTTCTGGAAGCCAGATTTTAAGGGAAAAAAGAAGTTTTTTGTCAGATTGTCAATGTCTGAATTTCATCACAATCTGTTCAGCTGTTTGTTGCAAGCAGGCGTAGAACATAGTGGGTAAGTGTGTGTTTGTACTTCTTATACATATTGAAAGAGAGCTGCCTAATCCCCTTGATGAGGAAAGCTCTGTAAATTATATACATCTGCAGGCACTGTGCATGGGTAGCACAGAAGCAAAGAGGCAGATCAGCAATTTGAGGGAGCAAATAAGAGTTTTCTCGCAAAGTCGGTGATTGGGAACCTTGGAGCAACCCAGCCTCCTGGTGATGTCATTTACTTGTGGGTTTGTTTGGTTTCTTTTTTTTTTTTTTTTGAATGACCCGAATATTTTGCCTTAAAAACTTTGCCTAGGAGGCCCTTCTACGCACTCAGGATTCCTGGCAAGAGAAAAAAATATTTGTTGATGACAGCTCTGAATATATTCTCTTTAATTGTCACTTATGTCTCTGTCCCATCCTCTGCACTGTGCTAAAAATAGTAATTTGGGTTGATGGTTTCAACACCATCTAATGCATGTATATTATTGCATACAAAACCTACATAAAAATGTCAGGAATGAGACCTAAGCCAGGAATAAAATTGAAAATCACAAACATGAGAGAAGACCCAAATAATGAGGGTGTTGCAGGGAAATGTTATATTGATGTCTCTGTGTAAATACATGCAGGCAGAGCAGTAAAGATCCTCCACCCTCCATGCACAGAGGATTCCTAGGCTAGTATTTGCCTATTTTTTTGGTAAATATGTAGGTAGTGTTTATATCTATCCTCAGCCTTCCCCTGCTTCCTTTAATAGCATGATTTGCTAATCATGCTCCGACACTTGTAAGGTAAGTGCAGAACATATTTTCCTGTCCATTTTGCAGAGGATAAATTTATCCAAATTGCACAGCAAGTGTCTGGCAGAAGTGAGACTAGACACCAGGGATAAAATCCCTTTGATTTCACTGAGGCAAGGATTTTATTCTAGGAGTTTTGTCTCCACTTCTCCACTCTGTCTACTCTGCCCTGTGTATTCTGGGCTTTTGTTGTTATTTGATCCAAGTCTTGGCTCATAGGGTTAAAGGAAAGTCTGACAGAGAGGCAGCAATGGTAGTGTTAACGTGACACTGTAGTTATGGTTTTGTCAGCATTTCCATTATAAACTTCTGTTTGCAGCAATTATAAATCAACCATGAAAAAAAAAAAAAAAGAAAGAAAAGAAATCACTGTGAAGTAAAACTTGGCATACCAGAGTCCAGGAGGGAATTTTGAGCTTTTGGAAATAATGGCTTCTGATTACCATGGACAGGCATGACATGATGTGCAAATATACACTCCACATTGCACTGGAAAAAAATCAGAACAAGTGTCACCACTTTGTCATGGCCAAGAGTGTGAGGAGAGAGGGTCTTCCTGACTTCTGGAAATTCGAGAAATATTTTATAATTCCCAGAAACATCCGATTAATGCCCTTAACTGCTTCTTAACTTTTCCTGTTTACTTTGTATCATCCCACATCAGGGAAGGACGGTGGCTGGCTCTGGGGTTTGCAGCCGATCAGCTGGTGTTGATCAGCACAGCTCCACCCAGGCCCAGTGAAGTGAGGTTGGCTTACACCAGTGGACAGCCTGGCTCCAGATCGCCTTTCTGCAGGAGGCATTTGCTACCCATTTGGAGCACGAGTTAGCGTTTGTTTAACTTTGGAAGCCCATTCTGCCATACTGATTGAATTCCAGTGGCAGGATAGGCATAAGTTGACTTGAAAGTATTTTTACTGAGGACGTAGTTGCTAACTTTCAAGTTGTGTTGTGCTCCTGTTTATCGCACTGTATTCCAGGCTTTCTTCTGCTGCACAGCAGAGCCATGGAGCAGGTGGTGCTCAGCCAGTTTACAGCTGTCAGGCCTGTCCAAGACGCTGCAACTATCACCTACCCTGCACCCAAACTGTGATTTTGCACGGTGAAGCTGAGTCACTGACCATTCTGGGTCAAGCTCTGGGCTGTCCCCGGGACGAGCTCCCTCCTGCATCATCATCACTCATGAGTCACGCGAAAGACTGTTGGCTCATCGGAGCAGCATTCCCCAGCAGCTGAGCTGGAACTCGAGCCCTTAGCTCTGAATTCAGCTTGGAAATAATTACAGAGCCCTAGTAGCTTTGGCTTTCGGTGGTGCTGCTAATAACTGAGTGCTAAATGTGGAGCAGCTCGGCAGGAGTGTCCCAGAGAGTCAAAACAAAGGTGCAGCAAATGAGGTAACTCTCAGAATTGCTGGGCTTGGGTGTAGGAAGGAGAAGCAGCAAAACTCCTTGCTGGGGTTTTTTTAGATGTGACATTTCGGTGATGTACCAACAGAGGAAATTTTGCTTGCAGAATCCTGTGAGCAAAACACTTCTGAGAATGTATGTATACAATTGTTTAAAAAAACACAGGGTTACTGACACAGATGCCAATTTGGTAGGGCATATGGAACATTTACACTTGCCTTTTTCATTCTTTCTTGCTACAGCTGGTACTGATTTAGTATGTGAAATTTTACTAGCAGGAGTGCTAATCAAGACAGAGATTTCTGTGAGGATTTAGTCATTTATGTGGAGGAAAACTATGGGTATCATTAAAAAGTACAAGATCATCTATGAGAGGAACATTATCATTAGCAACCTAATTTTTAAAGCAAACAGAGGGAAAAAAACCTACTGTATGTCTTGAACAGCAGCAGAAAATGATGTTCTTGTAATATTCAGTCATGTCACCTCTCTAAGTTTGGGAGAAGAAAATTTGAAATTCACATTAAAAAAAGGCAATAGATGCTCCAAGTATTTTTTCAACCAGTGTGATAGCCTGTTCTGCTGCATCAAATGGATATGGCTGGGAATGGGATTAAATCCAAAAGCCACATCCAAATCCTGGATCTGTGTTTGAATCTGAGGCCTCCATTCAAACCCAACTCTGTGATGGGGCTGCCTTTCACCATCTTGGCATTTGAGAAGGGGCCAACATTATCCCACATCTAAAATCCAGAGTTTGTAAAAGTTCCCTTCTTTTTTTCAGGAACTGCAGTCTGGGCCCAGAATGGAGACTTTCAGATATTAAATACCAATTCTGGCCAATTTCTGTTGGGACAAGAAACACTATATTCCACCAAGAAGCCAACGAGAGTACATTACTCACCCAAAGAGGCGATTTTTCACATTACGCATGGTGTAAAAAATTATGCCCGGGTTTAGCTGCCATTTCCTGCCAAGATTATTTCAGTGCAAACAGCAACAGAATAGCTGCTGTATGCTAAATATGTTGTACAGGTGGCCCAGTGATATGGGAGACCTGAGCAATAAAAGCCAACATCTGTGGCTGGAGGTGCCGAGGCGCGGCTGAGCTGTGTGCTGCTCCCCGTGGAAAGTGGCCAGCTGCCCAAGCTCACTGCTCTGCCCTCATCCAGAGACCTGTGAGGAGCTCTGGAGTGCTCCATTCCCTTTCCCTGCTGCTTTCCCAGCTAGTTTGGGGGCTAGGAGGAAAGGAAATGTGAGGAGGAGGATGCTGGGGGAATGCCCCTGGGTGATGGTGTTTTGAAAGATCTCGAGGTTTGCCAGCCGATGTGCCCAGGAAATAAATACCTGCCTGCAACTAGGTGGGAATTCATCTCAGCTTCTCGGGGATTTGCTTCATGTTGAGATTTCTGAATATCTTTGCAAGCTGCTCTGCTTTGCTGTGGCAGGCACTCTTTCCTGAGGCAAGATAACACTGAGGAGGGTTTGGAGAATGAAACCAAGGCATCTTCATTTGTTTCTGGAATGTTAAAGTCATCCCAAGTGCCTCTCTTTTGGGGAAGGCAGTAAGTTTTCGGCAGAGTCCCAGATATCACTGGATTCAGTAGCTTTACTGCAGTGCAGATGTGAGGAGTCTCCTTTGACCCCTACAGGTAATGGCTCTGTTGTGGTAACGTCACAAATGCTGCAAGGTTGTCTCATTTGTTTTGGGATCTACCAGGGCTGAAGCTTTCAAAGGAGTCCCACTAAGTTGGAAAAAAATGCCTTTTTTCACTTGCACACCCCTAGATTTCAGCAGCTATGACTAAAAATTTCCTAAAGTTGCTATTTTCCAGTATCCCACTTAATTTTAGTCGCTAGTAGAAAAGCTGAAGGCTTATTGTAGAGCTAGAAGGAGCCATGACTCCTGGTACGACAATGACAATTTTCACTTAAAAGGCTTTTTTCCCAAAATACATATACCACTAAACATGGTATCTCCAGGGGACAGGGAAATGGCCATCAGGCTAATTAGCTCAAAGCAAGTGAAACCATAGGGGAAAAGGAAAAACAGCATTTTTGTCAGCTTGAGCATCACTGCTTGCACTAAAACTGCTTGGATGTCTGTGAAAGCCATGCAGAGGTGCTTCTGGCTTTGTGGACTGTGAGAAAGGGTCAGTTTCTTGTCTGACGGCATCAGGACGTCCCAGACCTGATGCCATGCAGCGGTGGAGCTCCCTTCTCCAAAAACCTCAAGTGTTTGATTTGTGTTTTTACAGATGTCCAAGCTCCTTCCTAACGTAGCCAGGTGAAAGAATTTAATATTGGGTCACAGCAGGAATGTCATAGGACTTGCCTCTGCCTCTCAGAAAGAAAAGGAAGTGAGTCATGATGGAGATTTCACTGTTACCATCGATAAGAACAGTTACATCACCAAAAATGCGCAGTGCTGTGAGCTGAAGTCTTAGACAGTTTGTGATGTTTAAACATCTTAAGCACTGTTGAGCGTTTTCTCTACATTTCTTGATATGGCACTGTGGTTTTATTTAAGCAATCCCGAGAATTGTGGCCAGCTGCACCATCTGCCAGAGATGATGCAGGATGGGTGCCTCCAGCATGTCAGCGCTCAGATGTCATTTAAAAGGGAAATGCTTTCTGTACTGGGAAGAGGGCAGAGACAAAGAGCCTGGGCAGGCAGCAGGCTGTGCTAAGTGGAAAGAAGAATTGATACCTTTTCTAAGGCCTGACCCGAACATCTGAGTTCCTTCCCTTGGGGTTTCTCGCCCCCAAATGTTCTTTTTTTTTCTTTTTTTCTTTTTATGTGTGTGCGTGTGTGTATATGTTTTTTTTTTTTCTCGGCACTCACAGATCCAAAAAGGCTCCGAGAGATAAAGACCCCTCTGATGTCGAGCAGGTGGCTCGTCCAGGTCATTGAGCTCGATGGTGGCTGTGAAAGCAAAGCGTGCAGCAGTCCCACCTCGGCTTGAGGGCGCAGCGGGGATGCGCTTGGCATTTAAAGGTCAGTCCCTTGCAGGTCCTTGGCACGTTCCCGGCAGCAGGTGACCTCCGTGACTGCTCTCCCATCTCACACGTCCGCCTCATCAAGGAGCCAGGCTGCACCTTTATGAAACTGTTTGCAGAAGAACGAGGCGTGATCACAACTAAGCTGAAGGGTGTCATATTCGCTTTACCACCGACATGAGGACCAGTGGTTGAATATTCGATTACATGTCAGTCACAGCACATTAGGCAATCTTCCAGTCTGCCAGCTTTGCCCTTCCCAGCTCCCAGCTAAGTGTCATCAGGGAAGAAGTAGCACTGTGAAGGCAGGAATTGGCTTGCTCTGGGAGCTTCAGTCCCCATGAAAAATGTCCTCTCTTGTCATTCCAGTGGGTCTGTTGAGTTCCCCATACTCTGGAGAGAGGAAGGTTGTTCGTGCCTCCAGACTGTGGATTCAAACCACTCATGGTGCAGTCGCTACTCAATTTCATCTCTAGATCCAAAGGTATAAATGTGTGCAAAGGCAGCAAATGGTGTATTGAAAAATTAGGAAGCTGTCATTCCAACTACATTACCAAAAATATTCTGCTCTTTCAAATAAAGTGGCTATAAAAACATGTTGCTCTGACCGAGCATTTTCTGGACTGTTTTGCTTGCAAATTACTTAGTGAAAATATGCTAGGAGTGGAAGTTAAGGACTGTGGACAATTTCCCACTTTGCTTAAGCCAGAAAAATCCCATCTCAGCTCCAAGAAGGAAACTACTTTCCAAAATGTCAGCTCATGCAGAAAGTCCTAGTTCAGCTGGAATGAGCTGCTCTGTTTGCGCTCGGCGGTTTCTGGAATAATAAAAAGCCCTGTACACCCATGCTGGGAAGCACAAGCACCAAAGGATAATGTGGGTGGATAATTCTTGTTTGGAATTAGCATTGGGGGCTTATTATGGTTTTTGTTAAGCATCCTCCACCTGTTACCACCAGCCACATGAGAAGAGAATGGGTGGCATTCCCACTTTGCATCTTCTGCTCCCAAGGTTGAGCTGCGCCTCCTGTTTGGAGAGTTTCAAAGTGAATTTGAAATCAAAGGAGACAACACTGCCATGACTGGGTGGGACATTCATAAGCAGAACTTTAGCTTTGTCTACTTTGATTTCAGATTCACTTTGAGTGTTTTTCTGACAGGAAGTGCAGGCATCACAAGACTCTCGGTAGCAGCATCACCATTAACTTTTCAAGTGACCCTCACTATTTAGCTAGAGAGACAATAAGACTGTGGTGGGTGTCAATGGGAATAACCTTTATGATACTTCCAAAGCTTCAATTCTGTCCTCGGGCTCCACAACTCCAAGAAATACTTAGAGGGAGAGACTGCCTGCGGAGTGAAGAGTGCAGTGTGATGGATGAAACAATAAAAATGACACTGCTGGTAAAACCGAAAGTTTATGTGTTCTGCCTATGATTGATGTCAGGGCGGTGGCATCTGCAGCCTGTGTCATATTATGGGTGCAGCATGAGACCCTCCATGTGGCAGGATGGATGGAAAGTCCAGAAAGGTGAATTTGGCCTAGCTGGTGTCTGGGGAAAGAACACCTCCGTGAGGAATTGTCTGCAAGGACTGAGGGCAGCTCTCAACAATAAAGTGAGGTGGAAAGTACAGGTCTCCATTTTGGGTTGCTCTTGGAGAAAATGGCTGGTTTCCCCCTGTATCACCACTCCTCCTTGCCCATGTTTGCAAAGGGCATCCTCAGTGCTGACAGGAGAGCTGCTAAGACAGAAGGACTGGGCTGAGAGCAGCCAGGGAAGTGCACCTTACTTTTCAAAAGAAAGATGTGTCTTGACAGCTTGCCAAATGCCACATCTGCCTCTCTTTGCACCTCTGTGGGTGAAGCTGAGCAGCAAGGTGGTGAAGATGAGTGAACTTATCCATTAACTGTGTGAGATCCACTCTCTCCCTTTCTATACAGCAGCTGTAGGTAATTCCTGACTGGAAGGACTTCCTGGAAACCCCATCTGCAACACCTGGGGGGAGGCACAGCTGTGAGCTCCCTGGGGTGGAGTGAGGAGGCACCACACCACTGACACCTCAGATGGGCTGGGAGGAGGGTGGGGACCATGGGCACCGGCAAATGGCTTTATTTTTTCCCCCAATTGTCAGTTGTCTTCGCTATTGGAGCTTTTTCATCTTTCATGATGGCTCTCCGTTGGGGAATGCTGATGAAACCATGCAAGCCAGGATTGTTTTTGAATAGTCTGTTTCTCAAGAGTTGGATCTCTCCCTCAGTTAACCAGGCAAGTCTGTCTTGGTTTATCTGATTAGGTGGAAGGATTTGGGGGTTGTACCTCTTGTATTGCATTTTTATTTCATGTTCACAATAATATTAAATCATAACCTGCCAGTGTGCAGGTATCTTGGTGGGAATATTTTGCCTATGACACTGAGTCTATATTTTGCATGCAGCACATTGGCATCGTGTAAACGTTATGAACAACTTCTATTATCTTTCAAACCACAGAAACAACAACAGTTATAATTATAGTCTGAAGATGCTGTAGTGTTTCAAATGTGCCTGCAGTAGTAGTGCCATGATGAAAACACGGTGTGTGCCTGCAGCTTTTGCTGTGTTCAATGACATCATAATTTTGCTGCAGTTGAACTCAAAATTCTGTCCTTAAACACAAACAGCTTGTGTGAAACCTCTTAGGTTTTCCTTCTCATTTCTTGAGATAGTCTCTGGACTAAAATTAGTTGAAGTAGTGAATAAGGTAGTGCATTTTACAGGCTTTGTGTTGGGATTTGCTGTGGATAAGTTGTAGTTAGTTCATGTTGTAGGGTTTGAAAAATGAATGTCATTTAAAACCTCCAAATGGGCATCTGCTGCTTGTCAGGCTGTGATCTTCTAGTCCTGGGGTACTTGACAGTCCTGTGATTTGTGGGAATGGAATTACTGAAAAAAATTATCAACAAAGACATGACATTGTGAGTGTGGAAAACAAAGCTTTTATTTCTGGATTAAATTCACTTTTAAGGGTGAATTACCGAAGGCACGTGTCCTTGAGCATGGCCTTAAATATTAATATACCTGAGCCATCTCCTGAGTGCAGAGGGACAACCCCATCCCAGTGGCACAACTGTGACATTCCAAGCTGGAAAGCTGTCCAGGCACCCATGAGTCTCCATCTCCTTTCAACCTGACTTCATGCCTGCTCATGCTTGTTCACAAAGTTCCAAAAAGATTTTACCTTGTTTCAATTTTTCATTCAAAATTTCCTAAAACACAAGGAGCTCTGCTTGGATTACACTCACTAGATACCCTAGAGGTTTTGGTTTCTAAAGAAGATTTTTTCAGCCCAAGACCTGAATTCCTTGTTACTCACTGAGGATACAGCAGTGTATCCATATTCCTGTCTCCCACTGATGAGCAGTAGCACTGCTGATGGTTCTGTAGCACTGAAGCAGCCCAAGCACATCTCTGATCCCATAGCCAGAGGTGTTATGAACACTAGAAACCACCGTAGCATCTAAAAATAACCACAGAGCAAAACTGGTTGAAGAATAAGGCAAGAATTTCCCAACAAATATCTAATTACTGTATTAAAAATATTTCTTTCATGTAAGACTTAGCTTAACTAACTCTGTAAATTAAATGTGGCATCTTTCTAATGCTTCTCTGAGTCTCTGTGATTGTTTTCATTATTGTTACGATTGTAACTGTTACTAGGATGAAATTATTTACACATAGAGCTAAATGATTATTTTCATTGCTATTCAGCTCCTGGCTGCATCAGACCGGCACGCTGCAGCCACAAAATGCACATCCTCTTCAAAGCTGCAGGTTTCCCCATCTTTGGGAGTGGCTGTGACATGATGTTCCCATTGGTTTGTGCAATCAGGATGTATCAGGACATGTCAAGTGGAAAATGGGAGATAAAGGGTAGAATGGAGCTGCTTTGGGTTTTTTCCTGCATGGTGGGCACTCAACCACTGTCTGCCCACTGAGGGTGCCTCCTGAATGGTTGTCCTCCCTTCAGCAGTCCCCTTTCCATGTGGGGGCACCTGCTCATCCTAAAAAAGTATCCCTTAGTGTGTGACTCCATGCAGGCTCCATGGTTCTAGAAGCCTCCATCAGGTTTTAGGGTCTTATTCCTATTTCTCTCCCTTTTATTTGCCTTTGGTAAGCCTGGATAGGACGGAAATCTCCCCCAGACAGCGAGCATTGGTGTGACCACTGGGTGGTGGAGCACTGACCAGCAGGGCCATAAAAGCTGATGAGGTGTGTGAGCAGCAGAGCACATAATGACCAGAGAGTCCACAGCACTTCATCTTCAACACATGGACAGACACGGTCCGGTGGATAAAGTGCTCATGTGAGAGCCAGGAGAGCTAACTTTGGATTCTGGATTCCCCCTGCCTGCCGTGTGACCTTTTGATGGTTTCTTCCCTACCCATGACTTTGCTATTTTCCTGTCCTTCCCTTCCCATGGCTTTGCTGTTTTCCTATCTGGGAAGGAGGGAGGAGTATCAGTGTCAGGTGTTGGGGTTGCCACACCACGTCCTGACTCATGAGAGGTCACCACGCTTGTGTCTGAGATCCTAATGGGACACTCTGGAGAAGTGCAGGGAGTCAGGCAGGTGCTTGGTTGGAGTAAATCAGCATATTTCAATTAAAATCAATAGATTTATTAAATCTGGAGTGATTAAGGCTTCCCCATCAGTTAAACCACTGGTCCTTTGTATGTAAGAGGAGTTAGGGATGCTGGTCCTTCTCTCCCAGGAAATGTTGTGCCCAAGAATATGAATTTATGAAAAAAAACTGTGGGATTTGTTACAAACAAGAAGGATGTGTGGTGGTGAATCATAGGGCAATTTTATTTAGGAAACATGGAAAATGAACTAGAAACTCTCGAGTTACCTTTGACTCCTCGGCAAGGGCAAATGAAAATTGGCAACCCTCTGTCTAGCAATATAAAAGCGTTAACATCTGCAGAGCTTCTGTTGGTAAATTTATGGAACAGATTGAGCAAAACTGATGTAAAAATGGAGCAGGCTTTGGATATGAGCAACTTTCAAAGTAGATCCTTTTTTCTGGAATGGGTCTGCAGCTTGTGCTGGTTTATATAAACTTGTCTAGTTGACCTAGTTCAAATCCCAACCTGGATGCTCTTAAAACAATTTAAAAAAAATTTATCCCCCATTTCCAGAGGTAAAACAAGCTGACATAAACCCAGTTTTAAAGTATTCACCAAAATTATTAAGTGTTTTAAAGGCATTTCAGTTAAAAGAAAAATCACAGCTTAATGCAGGGAACTTTTGCTTAGACTGGGCCTTCATTTCCAAAATCTGTACAGTAATATGACACAATAGACTGAGGTGCTGATTATGCCACAGATAATGTAGTTGTTAATGATCAAGTTAATGTTAAAAGCCATTACTGCTCATTGACATAATTCTCAGAACATTATACTGGAGAAGTGCACCTTTTGTGTAGCAACAAAATGACAAAATTGAAATGTTAAAACTTGAGTGCCTGAATAATAGCCTGTGAAATCATTTAGACAAGATCATTGTTGTTGCTATTGTAAAAGAACCAGAGAGTGACAGAATGAGACAAAAAAAGGAGGGGGAGGAAAGGATAAAAAAAAATGCAGGCACCAGAGTGTCTCTTTCCTGAAGGGAGGTATAAGGTACAGAGGATTCCTGCTCCTCTGTTCTCTCTCTGCCTCTCCAATTTGGAGGGTCTTCCTCTAACAACAGAGCACCCTCCTCTGGCAGCTCGCCAAAAATGAATGCCTGGCTGGAAGTGCGGGATGGGGACAGGACCCCTGGAACAGCATCGTCCAGCGCTGGGCTGGGAGGCTTTGCCCGCCTCGGAGGGAGAGCCTTTTTTGACTGCTTGCCAGGGAAATCTAGGACAGTGGCCCCGGTGTTATGTAAAAAAAAAAAAAAAAAAAAAAAAAAAAAAGAAAAAAAGTCAATCGTGGATGTTTTAGCTGTTTGGCCCAGAGAGGATCCTGTGCAATCGCAGCTGCTGGATGTGGTGGAGGTTGTGGGCTGGGACTCTTCACCGAAAACCTGGAGGATTTGCAGGTCACTTTGGAAAAGTCTCTGGGCCCTGTGCCACCCACGGGCATCTCTGACTCTCTGGGCTTTAATAAACCCGAGAAAGAGCGCAGAATTGTGGTAATGGGCTCCACAACAGACAGACTATTAAACGCCTGCAGTGGAGGGACACTTTACTGAGCAATATACTGTACAACAAGCCTGTGTTAAAACATTGACCCACAACATTTGGTCCATAAAAATAGTTACATTCGCAGGGACTCCTGGCAGTGATAGTTTTAATGCAGGGTCTGTGTCATGGCATAAAATAAATGACTTCCGACATTACAGTAAACGCTTAAAAAGCCCCATTGAAAACCTTCCTGTGCAAAGCAATGAGCACATAGCACAAGTACCTGCAAGCCATGGTAGTTTCACTCCTGACCCACCCTAAACGATCTGCTTTTGTGCAGAAACACCCTTCAGCCCAGAAGCCAGTCCCTCACAGCCCTCTTTACTATCCTTGCAAAGTCGGGCAAATCACTGTGAAAAAGGTATTGAAGGGCACTTCACTGGATTATGTTTTCATCCTGGATTTACCACAAACAGTTTTCTGCTCCTCCAAGGAGTCACCTGTATCAATTGGACTTGGTTTGTTTAGCATCCCCCACTACAAACATCACAGAAATATCATGCAACCTTTTGTGAAGCTGCTGCTTTTTGTTAAGCCATAGTAGGATCTACTAAATTTGGAGGCGAGGGGATTCAGTGTCCATAAATGCAGTTTGTCCCTTTTCTCCAGCATGAGCCAGTTCTGTTCATTTTTTGTTTCCAGGTGGGGAGGTTGAAATCTGAGAACACCCATCTCAAACCCAGAGACTTCTCCCTCCAGGCTGCCAGCCCTCCCTCCAGCCTTCACCGTTTTCCTTTCTAGTGCATTTACTTTCCTGGAGGGCTCTGATTATTGTCCTCCTGCGGTTCCTGTAAGCTCCCACGAAACCATCCGGTACATTCTGTGCCTCCAGTGCCTGTCTTTCTCAGGATATCTTACTACAGGGTCTGCTACTCTTGGCACCCTCTTCCTGTGACCCCAGCCACTATTGAATTAAATCTCCTCCATGGTTTGGCTATGAATTGCAGCCTAAAGTCCATAACTAAACTGTGCATGGTATTGGAATTCAGCAGGAGCTGGGGCCAGCGATTAGGGATGGTAGACCCTGCCACTTTATCTGTCATGACAGGAGGGAAATTTTCGGGAAGGAAAATTACTGGCAGGTCACAGTTTGGAAGGAAGGTAGCACTAGTGTAGGGCTTCTGTTTCTGCTGTGCTCATGGCTGTAGTATGAAGGCTTGTGCAATTCCTTAAGAAAAGTTAGAGCTCCACAGAAGGGATTAAACCTTCCACTGCTTCTTGTTTTGCAGAAATGGATTTGTTTTTTAAAGGTATGATCTTCCAGCTAGAAAAAACAATTTTATTTTCTCCCGTTTTCAGAAAAGATAAATCTGAACAAGGAAATCTTTCCTAAAATCAGGAAAACTTGTTGCAGAGGCCAACCTCTGCAGCTGGAGGTTTTCCACAAAGGTGTCTTCACCTCTCAGGAGCAGAATGTGCAGCTGACCTGCCTGGATGCAGCTGCTCCCAGGGACTGTGGAGAGCAGATGGTGCCCTTGGGGTTGGATCTGGGACCGAGAGCTGGGCTGGGCTGGCCTGGGTGTGCAGAGCTCGAGGAATTTATCAGTGAGGTGTTTGTGATGTCCTGGAGGTGGAGCAGGGCTGTCAGGACCTTTCCTGTAGCCCTCTAAGATATTATTATTGTGGTACCTTTTTGATGGAAGGGGAGAAATTTTCACACATGCATTGAGTGCAGGACTAAAAAGTTCAGTCTGCCCCAAGGACTGAAACCTACATTATATCTGGCTAATTTTGCCAGCTCTAGCCCTCAAACCAGCTTGGATGCAAGAACACATACCTTCCTGTGCATCCTTAAACCAGCAATACTCAGTAAAAATGAAATTATTGCTCCTGCCAGTTTTCCCCTTCTTGCCATTTCTTTCTTATCTAACTGTGAGCTAAGGCCAGCTGCTCTTCACCTAGATATTTATTTCTCTTAGATACTAATCAGTTGAGTAATACCTGCAACTCATCAAGTGGAGCTGGGAGCTGTTAGAGCCCGACTGTCACCGCAGCCGCCGGATCCCCCCTGCCCCTCTTGGTCTCATCTCGCTGCTGGATTAGAGACGAGATGCAGCTGATCCTGAGCAGAGCCAGCAGACTATAATTCGGGAGAGATAAGGAGTATTGTAACATTCAGGGGTCTATCCTAGAAAAATGTATGAGTCTTGCTGATTTTTTTCCCCCCTCTCTGGCTCAGTTTTGAAAGGGCTCCAGGCAATTTAGATGTAACTACTTATCCCTCAACTAGGCATGCACCATGGTTTGGGTTAAAAAGCTGATTGGCAGAGTCCAGGGGTGTAGACAGAGGTTAGGGGTTCTGTGAGCCTGGAGGGTGCTATCTCTTCCAGTAGCCTGCTTTTGGATGGGGGGAACTTGTAATAAAGTGGTTAAGGTATTATGTGAAGAGAGATGGGTTTCTGAAACACTGCCTGAGCCGTGGCAGTTCAAGGTGAGGGAGCAGGTGATGTTTTGAAGGAGATGTGGCAAAGGAAATTAAGGAGTCTGAGAAGTGTTTCACAGCTGTGCAGGTGAGGAGAGGCAAGGTGCAAATCAGGCCATGCTGCAAAGCCAGTGAAGGAAAATATTAAATAATTGCAAAATGCATCTTGTGTCAGATCCTGCACTGATTTTTCACTTCTTATATATGCTTGGCTTGTCCATCTAGGACCCCTTGAAATGTAGGTAAAATATGAAAGTAGATCACTAAGTTGCTCACTTTACCTCATCAGTTAACAGTTTCTTAAAATGTGTTTAGATTAGAAATACCAGAAATCATTCTACCTGTGCACACTGTTATCTAACTTATGCTTTGTCCTTTATTTATTGCTGCTAAAAAGCCAAAATGTTTCCTTGAAAGAGATTAGTTCAAAAGAACTGGGAATATTTCAAGGAAATGAAACCCAGCCAAGATAAACGAACTCTTCTTCTTCACCCTACACACAACCCCCCCTGATTAGGATCAGCTTTAACCAAAAAAATGTCCCTTCTGATGGGAAGACCTGAGTCCTGTGTGTCACCCCAGGAGAAATTTAGGTCTGAACCCAGGTTTTTATGGAGAAAGTGCTGATGCAGCTGCAGCACAGCTCAGCCTTATGAATGGGGTGTTGATAAGTGTTGTGAGCAGCCATCATATTGGAATTACAGTGCAAACCAGGCATGTGCACAGGTCACTGCTTTTTATGAACATATGTTCCCAGATCTTATGACAAATAGGAAAGTAGCCCACGTTGACCTTTGAAGCCTGTTGCAAAGTCATTGCTGAGCTATTATTTGAGTAGCTTGAGGTAGAATAATGTTCAACTCAGCTTCCTGGAGCTGCATTTGAAATGCAATTAATTGACTGCTGTTAGTTGTCAATTAACATTTATTATCAATTAGTTCATCAAATTGATTAGTTGGCAGGACCTTAAAGCCTAAATGCACTCCTTTCCATTATAAATATGTCTATAAGAGTAAAAGCTGCTCACTAATTGATGTCAAACTGAAATTGCTTATGTTGGTCAAGAGACAGAGCACATTGTTTTTTTTTAAATCCATATTAAATTAATTTTGCAGCAGATACATCAGTAGTGCATTATTTTAAAACACTATCTTTGGTGCTTAGGACTGTGTGTACATCTCTTAAAGCAATTAAAGTTCACAGGTATGATACAGGAATTGTTGAAAGCTTTTTTCCTTGTTTGAAAACTGATGCTCTTTCAGACAACCAGACGAATTCTTTATTACTCTGCCTGCTAAAATGGCTTGTAGCAAAAAACACGGCATGAAAGCCGTTCAGTTTTAGCAGATTTCTTGCAAAACTATCGACATTTCTCCCTTCCTTGCTCTCTCCCCCTTGGGCCTAGCCAGAATTTGGGGGCCATTTTTGTGCAGCAGGCATTAAGGAGGATTATTCAGGGACATCTCTTTGTGACCAAAACAGAACACAAAAAGGAGTCACTAGGTATTTCTCAAAAAAAAAAAAAAGAGAGAAAAAACCAGGAGATTATATTCTCAGTACATTACTCTTGCAGGCCAGCAAACTGTTCCTGTGTTTGTGAGAGCCTTATTAAAGAGATGAGAAAAGAGATATCTGGGTTAGCTTTGCAGTTTTAAATGCAATAGTTGACTTATTTGCTCTTAATCCTGGGGCTAAGGAGCAGATAAAACCCTGAAAACTATTCCTTTAACTTTTTGTAATGCTCAAAATACCTGAGAGGGGTTATTCATTTTCATTGCCTTTGTGCAATGAGATTATTCCTGCATCCCCCAAAACTGTGACCTAAATATGGCTGAAAGACACAACATGTGACCTGCTTAGTGCTGCCTGTCATGGCCTGGAGCCACAGCAGGAACTCTATTAGTGGGAACAGCACAGATGCTACCAGATGGCCAACATATTGTCCAGAGATGACCCATGTATAATTGCAGAAAGTTCAATACATTCAGGTTTTGAATTTAATTGCATTGACCACCTTAGCTACTGCCGCAACACAATTTAATTTATTTAAGGTGGAAACTTACTTGCAGAAGGGAGGAAATATTTATGCTTTTAATATGAGGTTTGCGTTTTGCAAGCTGGAGGGAGGAGAGCCCCGTGCATGTTAACAGATGTTTGCAGAGGTCAGGCTACCTGAATGCAGTTCAGGCAATTCAAGCAATGAGGGAACAATACAAGATTTTTTTCCCGTTCACTTCCTGCAGTTTATTTAGATCAAGTTCCATGGGACCAAATCTGGCAGTCTTGACTCAAGCAAACAGCCCACTGGAGAGAGGAAAAATAAACAAAAGGACTCTTTTAAATATTTGAGCGTGAGGGGTTTGCTTGAATAGCGACTGCATAACAAGCTGCTTAATTTTTATCTTTAAAAGATACATTTTAGAGAGACAGCACAGTTTACCTACTAAGGCTTCAGACTGGGGAAGCAAACCCTTGTTTTCAGTTTCTCTCCCACATACCATGGCTGAGCTGTCCCAGCACAGCCCTGCAGGTCATACCAGGAGCCTCCTTGGGGTCAGGACCTTCTGGAGCCAACCAGCCCTTTCCATGCAGAGCAGCACTTGGCTCTTTTCTCAGCCTCCTGTGGTGCCTCTGTTACCTTGAGCTGTAATATATTCATTTTGAGTGGGTTTTAATTGTTTTCTCCAATCCAGAAAGCCCTAACTCATCACGATGTTGCAGTCAGAAGGAGTTTTTGAGCACGATGTCAATGATACATATTGTACATCCATGAGAAATGGCAGGAGATGGGAACTTGGCTTGTTCTTCAGGACCAGAAAGTCCAGCTGTGTGTGGAAATGAGCATTTAGGCCCCCAAAAGAGCAAGTGAAAGGGTGCTTAGTGCTGCAAGACAGCAGGAGTGCTGATGAGGGGACCACACGTGGGGCTGTGCTGGTCTGGAGCAGATTCTGGCACAAAATTTCTCACCAACAGATTTCCACTCGGATCCCTTCCCTGTCTCTGTCTCCCATTTCCTTGCTTTACTGTATTGGCTTTCTAGCTTGGCCTGTGCAGGCCCTGTCAAATCCCAAACATGATGGTAACTTTATTATAATTTTCCCTTGGAGTAAGCTGTAGTCTGTCGAGTTACATTTATTATATTAAGCCGTTTGTCAACTTCCAGTAAGAATATTTGCAAAAGCAGTCAATCATCAATAGATGATTTAAAATCTAATGTTTTTCGGTGGGCGTATGTAATATAAACAGGTAAGTTGGTGTTGAGGGATGGACCCAAACCATAACATGTGCTTCTGCATCCAAAATGTCAAGGGATATGGGCTTTTGGCCCAGCAGTGATGGAGAAGGCCTCATTTTATATGGCCACAACTTCACTTTTCCCCTAAATTTATTGCTTAAAAGTCTTGATTTGTGTCTGCTGTTAGTAATACAGCAGCTTGATTTCCTTCTGTATAAAGAGGAAACTTTCTTATATACCAGAACCATCACAATAAAGAATTATTATTTTAAGGATGGGGTGTGGGTGAATATTGCTCTTATTCTTTTCCATGCTGTCTCTAATCAAATGTAATCACCGCAGCATGTGTTATTGATTTTGTAATTGCTTCTTGAATGGTTTGGGCCCCAAGACTGCTACACTTGTGAGGATGTCATTTGGGTTATATGTATGAGCTAATGGGTGAGGTATCTTTTTATTAGGAAAGCCCTCTAATATCTCAGTTAAAGATGACTTGTCCCAGAAGGCCTGGTGGGTGATGCTTTCCAAAGTGACTCGACAGAGCTCTTTCACCTATACTTCCTCTGTGGAGCTTATTTCAGATGCTTTTGTTCTTCACTTTGGTGAGGCCAAAGGTATGGGTGTTGTCCATTTAATTCCTGTTGTTATGGAATCCGAGCTGGACCACTTGGCTTTGATGCTTCAAAAACTGGCTGATAATGTCTGGTTGGTTCCCAAAACAGGCAAACTGCTTGCAGGTGCTCACTGAGCATCATTTAATGTGTGTCTCAAGACAGGCTGGAAAAATTCCTGTTTATATGGGGTCAAAATGGGGAAGTGGATAAGGGAAGGAGAGGCTGCATGGGAAATGTATAGGGATGTGCACACAGAATTGCACTGTGTGAAGGGAAACAGTTTTTGCATGGATAGGGAAAGATTTAGGTTATCTTCTGTGACTTCTAGCACAGCATCACTTTGATCAACCATAAAATCCAGCTTGAGGTGTCAGTGAAGCCTGAAGTGCAGCTGGGCCTCAAATTTATGATCCATCTGAAGTCTTGGAGTGGGGTTTGATGAAGTCCTGGCATACTGGGAATCCTAAGAGAGATCCTGCCTAGCTTGGGTGGTCTCTCCCCCCAGCATGATGCCTTCTCTGCATCCCCATAGCCTTGTGTGATGGCTGATCTGGTCTGGTGGCTCACACTGCCAGGAAAAGCTGGTCCTGCTGCCCTGCCTGCTTTGGCTGTGCATTCCCATGCTCTCTCCTGCATGAGGTCTGGTCCGTGTCCAACCCCTTGGTGGTCTGGTTCAGCACGAACAGCTCTGAGAAAAGCAACCCTGCAAGGAGGGTTGGAAACGTGGCTGGGACTGGGAGCTGAGCTAGACCTCTAGCAGGAGCAGTCTATGAAGGCTCAGATCCCTTGGGAAGCCTCACACTATTGATATCCCTGTGGTCTGAGCTCCCTCTTCTAGAGTATTCCATGGGAAGACTCAAGCATCCTTCTGGAGGCAGGAATTAACACAGAGCTGTGACCTTCCTTCTCTGAACACCTGAAACATCCTATTTTGCTTTAACAGCTTTCTTTTAGCTCAGCCAGAGGGAGTGAGAATGAGTTCACCTGGCTTCAGAAGTCTAGATCAGAGCTAATTTGGCTTTCCTTTAAACCAACAGGGAGGAATAGATCCTTCAAAATGCATTTCATCTGGCCTGGTTTTATATCTAGTTTAGGATGAGGTTAATCCCACATTAATGGCATCTCCTTTTCTAGCCTGGCTGTGAGAAGAGCCCAGCTCAGATGTCTGCAAGATAGACATCTGCATTTGGTCACATAAATCCCACCCGTAGAGCCGCTCCACTAATGTGACGAACCCAGATGAATGGCTTCAATTAATAACAACAATAATAATGTAGACTCTACAGTCTAAATATAGAAAATAATTTCAGCTCGTTTTTTTCTCAGATGTGAGCCAGATCTTTCCTTGGTGTTGGGCAGAGTATTTTTGATTTAGTGGGGCTCATGGTGAGTAGTTGGATGCAAGGGTCAAGAGCAGTGGTGGTACCTCCTTTGGGCAAACTAAACTAAGGTGCTCTTCCTGCTGATAGGAATAGGAAAATCTTCCAAGGTGAATGTTTGGTTTTCTTCTTTTGAAGGAGATTGGGAAGCAGTGCCTCTGTTGAAGATATCCTTTGTAAAAACACAGTGGTTGCAACTTTCTGTAACTACTTGTGACCCCCAAACTTACTCTTTATTAGTATTTCTCATTCAGCTCAAGCTGAAGCAAACAAATGAAACTAATTACTCTTGAAGTTGGGTATTGCCTTCTTGAGCTTTATGAGCCTATTTTTCTGAAATTAGAAATTGCCTAACTATGTGGAATGGTTCCAGCAAAACTGCTTCCTACAGCCACAATTTTTGCAGTCACACAAGTGTTTTGTGGGCTACCTTTGGGTAGGCAGCAGTGACATCCAGTGGCCAGCGACCTGATCACAGGTCTTCTCCCAGATCCTGTCTCACCTGGGACACCTCTCCCTTGGATAATGTTGAGTGAGCCCTTTGAGGTTTAATACACTCATTCTACTCAGTGGTTTTTTTTGGATTTGTTTTGTTGGTTTGATTTGGGTTTTTTTGTCTTAGAGGTTCTAAAATCATCAGGAAGATCTTCTCCAAAACTCCAACAAGGACTGTGGAAACCTAACAAATAAAAAAAGTTTTAGATTGTTGGCCTCAATGTAAAGTATTTTAATATGGTTGTCAGTACATATTTAGACATGGATTTCTAAATATGTACTGAAGGACAAGGTGTAGATATCAATGTTGGAAAGGTTTAACCTTCTTTGGATTCTCTACAGAGAGAGTACAAAAATCCTATGGGAAATGGAGCGCAGCAATAGAGACCCTGCATATATTGTTTTAAAATTAACTTATTTATTTTCAAGGCAGTGAGTCTGATCCCAAGTGAGTCAGTTCCTTGCAGACTAAGAATTAAGACTGTGTTTTTTCTTTTTTATTCCCAAGAATAAGCATTTTCAGGATTAGATCCATAGTCATGCACCTCTAATTGCAGAAAAATCAGATGAACTGGTGGTGCATGTTCAGATGACTTGTGCCACCCCCATGCTCACATGGTCTCTGAGCCTTTCTGAACCAGGGACCCATGGTCCACCTTAACTTTAAATAGTTACTCCTTTCAGTTATGTCAGCTACTTAAATTTATTTGCAGACAGTCAATTCATATTGATCATAACTCGACCTTACAGTGACCTTGAGCAAAGGTACTCTGTGACTGCTATAGATATTGTGATCAATACTGGAGAGCAATTGACTACACCTAGTTACTGATAAATGAAGTTTAAAAAAAAAAGTACACTATTTTCAGAAACAAAGATAACTGCTCATTTAGTCGGCTGTTTGTGAAGGTTTAATATTGATACATGAAGTTATAATGACATCCTTGGGCATTCTCAAATGGTGGAAAACAATAGGGTGCAGAGTCACTGTGGCACATTAAGGAGAAAGAATCATTAGTTCCCAACTTCAAATAAGAAATTTCATGATATTTATGACAACAACACTGAGAACAAACACACTTACTTAGCAGTGCTCATTGGAGAAGGCATGTATCAAACTGTGCCTCTTTTCTTTATGTGTGAGCCAGGTCTGGTGATATAAAGCACTGCATTACTGTGCACAGAACAAAGCCTTTAGTACCACTTATTCTACTTTACTACCACTCTCCTTTGCACATTTGCGCCTGAATTAAATTGAGCATCCCCAGGTATAACCAACTGTAATCATGAGGAAGAGATCACTGTGGTCTCAGGACATCTGCTGCACATTGATAGCCCTCCCCACTCTGCCTGAAGTTGAAAGGGAAGATGTGAGGGATGTTTTCCCCTGGTGTTCCTCTCACTTAGCTCAGAGTCCCACTGAGCAATGGGAGCTAAGTACCAGCAGCTGAGACAGAAGCAAATGAAAGTCCACTGGCAAAATGGTACCAGGCTGCAAGGGAGGGTGGCTTTACCCCCAAATCTGCTGGTTTCTGTACAGGGAAAGCCCCTCCAGTGTGTGTCAGTGTGAGGTGGGATGCCCAGAGGATGCTCTGGGGACATGGGAACAGCAAAGCTCACAAAGGTACAAGTTAAGCTCACCCCTACCAGCAGCCCTGAGCTGACTTTCTGTCAACACTGCTCGCAACACAACCTTGGTCTGGCGTTTTACATGTTTTGGGGCTTTTTAGGAGTAGATTTCTCCATGTGTGACATTCTTTACAAAAGAAATTAATTAAATGGTGGGATGGCTCAAGCTACGCAAATCAGAAACAGGAGGGGAAACGTTCTGCAGGCACAGACCTCCCATAGATCTCTCTGTGCTCTTCCGCGTTTCCCTCAGGCACTTCAGTCTTTCTGCCCATTCCTAAAGTTAATCTCCTGATCATATTTCTCCAGTCCCATACAGTAAGTGTGCTTTTTCTTTTTTTCCCCCACGCTTCCCTGTTTTTTGTAGAGAGTGTCTTTCTGCAGGCTCCCTGTAGGTCTGACTCTTCAGTCAAGCTATTTATTAATAAACTGGTGTTTTCAGTGAGCTGGCACATCAATACAGTACAGAGTGGTTCAGTTAGCCAGCATTCTGGGAAATCCTTTGCTCTATTGAAGAACTGTAAATCTCCATTATTGCTTTCCATAGCACAAATAAAGAATTGCCTCTTACCTCCACAGCATTCTCTTTGTTAATTTTTAAGGGTGAATGCATGCATAGTCCTTAGCTAAGAGGATCTGCTTGGGATACCAGGCATTTATTGGGTTTTGGGTTGGTTATTTTTTGGTATAGCTTCAGCTGCTACCTGGAAATTCAGCAACAGCAAAGGGAAGCCAGGGTGAGTGCGGCAGGAAGCAATATTGAAACGTTTGGATGAAAATAATCATCAAGACTTTAGGATTTTTTCCAAAACGAACCTGAACTGGAGGCTTTGCCGATTAGTCCATGACTGATTGAAGAGGTATGTCACCTGCTACTACATGGCAGCACATCCCATCACATTACAATTGCCTGCCTGGAGTCATTATGGTGTATTACATCCTTTTGTTATCAAACTGTGTCATGTTGCATCACAGTCAGGAGCAGCCGGATGGAGACGTGGCTGACACGTTGCCTGTAACAGATGCAATAAGACATAGCATCCAAAGCACATACCTGCTTTTAGTCAAGGCTCAATTTGCTCAGAGCGTATTTTGACATATCTACAGAGGGTTTGAAGTCGCAGGTAATCCCCTTCTGTGTTTGCCAGCTCTCACTCGAGGCACTAGTCTTTCTGTTGGGCCAGGGAGAAATGCAAGCTTTAAATTCTCTTGGCTTTTTGCAGTATCATCAAATAGATATGAAAACTTGCTCAGTCTAGTTAGTGCAATAAATGCATGAGGTCTGGGAACATTAGGCACTCTGGGAAAGTTCTCTTTAAACCATAATCCCAAAAGCTTGAAGAAATAAAAAAAGCTTCTAGTTCCTCTTTAAAAAAGTGTAAAAATGGAGAAAGTCTGGTAAAAGCACCAAGACTGGGCTTCCAAACTATGAGGTCTATTAAGATGGTGAAATAACAAAAGCAAAAAAAAAAAAAAAAAATTCTTGTATTCAATTAATCTGGAATTAAAACAATTTTTAATATGAATGTATATGACATTCATGGCATGCCAAATGAATTCTTTATGATCAGAGCCACTGCAATCGATACTAAATGAATTCATAATAAGATACTTAAAGTGTTACCACAAAACAAACCCAATAAAAGGCCATAATCAAAACTGCAGCCTAAATAAAGCCCAGCAAAGTGGTGCTGCTAGCTATGAGAGGCGATGGTAATTCTTTACTTATTCTTTTGTTTGGTTTCTTTCTCTCCCTCTTGTTGGAATATTCATACAAATCTTCTTGAAGGGTGGGAGGATGGTGTGAGAGGTGCATGGTGTGGCTCAGTGGTGACTCCAGTCAGGAGGCAGCACAAAGGAGTGTCTAATGGATGGGGATGGGAATGAAGAGACACCAAGGTGATATTATACGTGAAAATGGCAGAAAGTGGGAAGGGAAGAAGAACAAAACCAGGAGAGGTAGATGGGGGAGACATAAAGAAGGAGTAGAAGGTCCCTCTAATAAAGGCTGGTGGGTGATGGGAGAATTAATACTTTATGAGGCATACTAATTACAGAACTTTTTTGTTGGTGGTGGGCTTTTGGGTTGTTTTCTTCTTTTTTTTCTTCCTATGAATTAATACTTTAATTGCCTAGTCCCTTAAAAATCTTCTGGACCTAAAAAATTGGAAGTTAAAAGTGCAAGTTAACCTGTAGAGGCAGCAGCCCAGGAGCACAGGTTCCTCTGTACTTGGGCAGTCTGTCAATATCTATTTTGCTGTGGGTGGACTCACCAGGTCAGGAAAAAAATACTTTCAAAGAGGCTGTGTGCAAGGAAATCCTCTCCAGCAGATACATTGCCTACCTGGAGCTGTCATGCAACCTCTGAAGGAAAAGGAATTACCTGTGCTGTGCTGGTATAGCTGACAGCTAAATCTGCCCTAATCTGCCTTAATTATACTCTTCAGAACAGGGTCTTTCTGGTGATTTGAGGGCTGGAGGTTCAGCAGGGAATAAAAGTCAACTGCTTTCCCTTCTAGTTAGAATAGGGGGGAATTAGCTGGATGACATTAGGAGAGTTTCTAAATATCTTTCCTGCCAATATTTGATTAGGGACTTTAATTTCATTAGACAAACTGATTTTTTCATTAGCCAAACTGATTTTTTCATGCATTGCTCTCTCCTTTTAATGTGTAAATTACATGGGATTTGACTCTCATTACTCCATTGATATGGGTGATGCCTTCAAACGGACACTGGCGCGGCGCTCGAGGATGGTTCTGCTGCAAAGAGCTGCTTTGTGCTTTGCTTTGGGAAGAGATCCTGTAAACACCCAGCTCAGCATCCCCTTGCACAGTTTTTGTTGGGAGAGTAAATCCCAGCACCTGACCCAGGTCTCCTGGTTGTGGTATGAAGTAGGATTGCATCACGTGAAGCATAGCTCAGGTAAAATTGTGGGATGGAGATGATGGAGGATGCATTTCACTAAGTGTGTGTACTTAGAATATGAACAGTTCAATTGCAATGATTTCAGGGCTGCCTTTGCATTTCCAAATCAAGATTGCCATAATTTTTTGTGTTTTGATAATCCTCACATTGACCATTTACATCTCATGTCTTATCAGTTTTTTACAAATATTACCACCATTTTAAGCTACTCTTACTGAAAAAATGAAGTATCTAAGCAGTGACACGGAAAGGTATTTCAAAATTAATTTTTCTGGGTTTATTTGGGGTAAAATGAAGCTGAAAAAGTGAAGCTGGATGAAGTTTCCAGGTACTTCTGTAATTATGAATGAGCAATTTCAGCTACAGTCCTAAAGTCTGGATCACAGCGCGTCACGTCCTTTGCTGCCTGGTGCTGTATATGCCCAATAAAACATTGGGGATGTAACTGTGCTGGTATTAAGCATATGAGACAAAACTAAAAAGATAATATTTTGGTTCCAAAGGCACAACAGTTGAGGCAGAGATTTCATTAAGCCTCATACATGAAGCTGAATTGATCCTTGTTTTACTGGCTCCTCAGAAAACACAGGTGCTGAAGGAAGAGAGCCCAGTTGTTATTGCTGGATAAAACTCTCTGCTTGGAGTGGAAAAAGTAGGATTTAAAGCAGTGTTTGCTGTTGTTGCATAGCTTTTTAAAAAGAAAACATGAGCTTTTATTATTGAGGCAGTTATGGGAACACCCATCATTTTTACAGGCTTGTGCTTTGGTAAATAAACATGTTGACAGAATTTCTATAACTGTTTTGAAAGTATTTTTAATAAAAAGAGCTTATTTTGTGTCATGTTGAGTAGATCTGCTCAGAACTGAAGTAGAAGGAACTTTGATATTTCATATATTTTAATTTTTTTTAATTTCAAGCCAATTCTGTGTTGGGAAAGACTGAACCAAGCATCTCAGCAGAGGTCTGGGTCATGCTGTCCATTGAAGAGCCAAGGAAAGACAAGGTCCCTTGCCTATTGAAGTGATTAACAGTTTAGCATTAATAGGGTTGCAATATTGCATGGTTTGGCCAGATTGTTACATTCTGTTTGTCAGAGTTGTTAAAGGTTGAATTCTGGACTCAAGTCTTTGATGCCCAGGAAAAAAGCTAATCCATGTATGGAAATACTTCAGCTTAAAGTTTCCAAATGTTTGTGAGTTCTCAGGGAATAAAAGTCAAATTTGGATTATAAGAAATGAGCAGAATTTCTCTATCAAAAGCTGTTTTCCTGCAAACTCTCCTTTACATTTTTGTAGATTCTCTACGTCAGACAAAGTATTTTACTCCATATTATATAGTAGGTATGGGTTTGTTTATACTAAATACAACATCATTATATAATAAGTTTTCTTGGAGTGCTTGGTACTGTACAAACCACAAAAATTTTTGCTCCAGTGACCTTGTAATATAAAACTGAGGGAGCAATCACATTGCATTATGTGCCAGTGTGGTGAAATTAGTTTTGCACTGCCTAGGCAAAAGGATCTCCCTTGTCATCCAAATTACAGGACTGGGGCCCATATGTATGCACTCTGCCTGTTTGTTTATGCCATACGAATGGTAATACCAGGAAATATTTTTAAGAGTTGATGTCCCTTTTCCCTCTGCATTTGTGGGTTTTGTTGGGTTTTTTTTTTAAATATTTCTCTCCTGAGTAAAATGTGTCCATTCAACAGAGTTGAAATGAGTTATGTTAATCTTCCAACATAAATATGAAACACTTTCAGTTGTTTTGCTGTCATTAGTCGTCCAGCTAAAATGCAGGGAGCCATTTACAGGCAAGTCTCATTATGCAGAAAGTGTTTGTAGAGGTGAGGTGCACAGGAAGAAACATGGATATTTAGCCAAGTGTTAAGAATGAGCTTTAAACTTGCAGAATTTCTTCTTCATTGACTTTTCCTTAAACGCAGACTTATTTCTATTTCACATAATTCAAAGCTCATGCAGCCAAAAGAGGGAGATTTTCTAGCCGTGGGGGGGCCAGCCTTTTAAAAATCATCATGATTCTAGTCTTTGAAAGGAGTAAACAAGAATCAATTTTCTTAACTAGAGAATTTGGCTGAGTTGCAGGTTCATCTAGAGCAGGGTGAACTCTCAGAGAGCCAACCCAAGAAATGAGAGATACACAAAATTAGTGTGACTTCTTCTTTCAGCTGGAGCCCGGGAAGGGTGTGTGGGACAATCACAGAGGATTTCATAAGCTTTGCCTTCAACAAATCAACAGGAGAACTTCAAAAGATGCATGCTTGGGTATTTTCTAAGCAAAGAGTTTTCAGTTGATCACAGAATCATGGAATGGTTTGGGTTGGAAGAGACCTTAAGACCACCTCATTTCAACCTCATTGCCATGGGCAGGGACACCTTCCACTATCCCAGGTTGCTCCAAGCCCTGTCCAGCCTGGCCTGGGACATTTCCAGGGATCCAGGGACAGCCACAGCTTCTCTGGGCACTCTGTGCCAGTGCTTCCCCACCCTCACAGAGAAGAATTTCACCCATATATTAAACACAACCCTCCCCTCTTTCAGGTTGAACCCATTACTCCTCATCCCTGCCCCCTCTGGGTACTTATTTAACCAAATACTCATGAAATGGAGCAGGGAGCTGTTGCAAAGACCCAGCTGACCAGGAGGGCCATGAAGACACGTTGAGTAACCCACATTACCCCCTCCAAACACCACTTCCCAGCTTGCCTGGTGGCTGGGAGATGGATTTTATGCGTGACAGAAGTGTGGACAGGCCCCACCTTCTGCCCCTGGGGAAGCTGCTGGGTTTCCCTGAGCCTGGAGGATTCAGCCCTGCAGGCCTTTTGCTCCTGTTTGAGGCATCTGATCTGGATATTGACGTTTCTGGTGAGGCGAGGGCTCTCTGAGGCATGTATCCCACCAGGCTCCGCGGAGTCTGCGCTCCGTGGAGATGCATAGGCAGAGATGGAGGGCAGCCAAGAACGGCTGCTGCTCAGGAGGGTGAGTGCTGCGCTGTGGAATGGCTTAGATTGGTTTCAGGGCCTTCCTTAAGCTAATATTTGTTAGTTTTCCACGGAAAATAGGAGTAGGTTTGCGTTTCAGGCTTCTTTTAACCTCAGATCATCTGGGTTTCATAGGTACCGGTCATACCGTAAGCTTAAATGTTCTTTTTCTCACATGTTCCCTTTCAAGCAGAGTCAGGGCAGATTTTTATTTTTAAACATTTGGAGTTTGTTTTCATAAAGTTTCTCCAATCAAGACGGTATCCAAGCCATCTTGGTTTGTCGTCTTACATCCAGTATTACTACATTAGCTCTTAATAAAGAACTCATGCAAAAACCAGATTCCCTTCACACTAACTACAGAAACATGTTATGGGAATGTGACCATAGAGCTGTGTGGAAAATGATATTACTTGCAGAAGATTTGTTGTCACATAACAGCCTGCTCATCTGCTGATTACTATCTTACATTTATTGTGCGTCTTCCTTTGTGCAGTGATACTTTCAAAAGTGTTTAAAATCTCTGCAGTAAAACAAAATAATAATAATTAAAAAAGAAAAAAAAATACTGACATGCCTCTGCTGGCATTGAGCTAAATCCAAACTAAAAGCAAATTTATACATATGCTGTATATTAAGCTTAACCAGGGTAACGCCCCTTTCCTTTGGTTTTTGGAAAAGAGTCCCACATTGTCACATGTAAAGGGACATTTCAGCACTGATTTTCATTTTCATGAGATTAAAAGTGAAACATGTAACCACAAAGCTGGTTTATGTCATCCCCTGTTGGAGCCAGCAGTAATGCCAAAAATTAGATATTTGATAGGTTTGTGAGAGAAACAGATGCAGGAGGGATGCCATTCCCACAATTTTAAACTCCTTCTTATCTTTAAGCTAGAAAGAACATTCCAGATGAAGAAAATCTATCTTATTGGCTTTAGAAAATAGAGGAAGAAAGTTGCCAACAAAAAAATAAAAAAGAAAAGAAAAAAAGAAAAAAAAAAGGATAGGAAAAAAAGGAATATGAAGAGAAGTTAATTTAAAACCAATGTCAGTCTTGGGGAATTGTAAACCATAATTGAGAGAGAGAGAGAGCGTGTGTGTGTGTGTATTCATATATGTGTGCACATCTACAGAATAAATAGGCTGAGATGGGGCTTTTCCCTTCCTTTTTGATCTGTTTAATGCAGCCTGCAGTCTCGCTTTGCCTTTTTAAATACTTTTGGGTGCAGAGAGATGGGGGAACGGTAAAAATGAAGGGAAGAATCTCCCCCAAACATACACCAAATAAACTCAGTGAAAGCATCCAAAAAGTATTCTTTCGGCTTTTTGTTTTGGAAGCAGTTTGTATGTCCCTGTTCTTTTTATTTCATTCTGCCAGCTGTCTGCTAAACAAATCTAGCCAGGTGGGGCTTACAACCCATGACTAAAAAACCTACTAGTGCAGCTGTCCAGCTTGCCTGGAGGAAGAATTCTAACAAATGGCAGGAATGAAAAGATTGGTTTTGTTTTCAAGAAAGTAGCTATGGTACCTTCCTTGCTTCGTTGTTGGTTTGTTGTTTTTTTTTGTTCTGCTTGCTTCAGTTAACTCATGGCCTCCTAAGGTTTTACGGAGTAATGGAAAATCCACTTCCGTGGTTCATCATTTAACGCGGTATTGCTTGGATTTCTTTTTTCCCTTTTTTTTTTGTCCCTGTAATGATTTTTTTTTTTTCTGTGTTAGAAACATAGGGCAGCTGCTTCGAGTGTTGCTAAATGTAAAATAATCTGACACTTTCCCTACAAAAGCACTGGTAAGCCATATAGTAGCTTAGCTGGATTTTTAAATATTCAAGAGTTGAATATATAACTAGTGAAGGGTGGTGGTTGGTATTGTTTATCCACAAGCTGGGGACAGAACAGGCTTCTTTGCACTGCTTCATCAATCGACCTCAACTGTGATTTTCTAGTCAGCAAATGAGTGCTTCATTTTCTGTGTCTGTGTTGAGCTAAACAAGAGCTATGCTAAAAATTACCAAACCGCCATCTGATCTATAGTTTCAGCAATAGAAGATTAGCATGTGAGCCACTGAGACACCTTCCCTCACTCCTGCCAGAAAAAGGAATGTGTGAAAGGTGTTTGTCACCAACTCCACTTAGGGAATTCAACTGAAAATCTCCCTCTGCTTTTTGTTGGGTAACAGCCCAAACAAAAAAAATAATTGGTTTTTGGCCCAATCCCACCTCCTTTGAAGCTGGTGACATCTTGTTCTTTTGACATCCTTGGTGCAGGTCCATGTCGATTGAGAGCGATCTGGTGGAGTGATTTGCTCAGTGAGGAGCTGAGGGCTTTTGGCACTTCTCAGGTATCACTCTGGTCTCACGGGTCCCAACTTTAAAGGAACACATGGCATTAACACCTCTCAGAGTCCGGGTGGTGCCTCACAGTAAAGCTGCAATACAGGCTTTGGGTTTGGTCCAGAGCTAGTAAAGTATCTGTGCTTATGTGGGTGTGTGAATGGTGCTGCTGAAGTCAGTGGAGCTGTTTTGACCAATTACTGCTTATCTAAGGATAGAAAATCTCATGTAAGGTTAGGGCTTTCTGGATGGACACTCTATTCAAGAGACTGTAAATGAAGCGTGTCTTTAATTGCTGAACTGCAAACATATTAAATTATTGTAGAGTTAATTTCAGTGACTTATCTGTTTCCTTATTAGCATGCAAACAGATCTGCTAAGCAAGGTGTGGAGGTACAGACATGCACCAGCTCCTACTGCTTTTCTCAAGACAGACAGGTGCCAGATCCAAACATTCTCACCTCACTGCATGATTAGACCTTGCTTTGGGAAGCAGCAAGGTGCACATAATGTGTGTTCAGTGCTTGCCATTTTTCCCTTTCTGTTGCCATCTCCACAAGAAAAAGTGGGTGCGAAAGGAATGCTGTGATTGTTTCCACACCTCTTTGCATCACGCAGACTTCTCCGCACCCACCAAGCCAGTGGGTTTGGATAACATCCCCTTCACAGTCAGTTTGGGAGGTTGAGACCTGTCTGTGCAGAGGAGATGGAGGAGAAACACACACTGCCTGGGCTGCACAAGTCAAAATGGCATCGAGCTCGGGCAGGCACAGCCAGATTGCTGTTGCAGGCGCCGTTATTTCCTTTTGTTGTATAACAAGGCATGAGTGATATTGGTTGGGGTGCTCACAAGCCAAGAAAAAAGAAGGCCAATTTTTCATGAGGAAATTGAAGTGCTGATGCAGAACTAACCCTCACGGTTTGTTGGTATTTAATGAAGAAGCAGTGAGTGGGGGATTTTGGCAAAACTTGGTGTGTAAGCATAACAATTGTGATGACATTATTTAGCACACAATGGAGTAACAAAGGCACTTAAACGCTACGATTAAGGACTGTGTTAAGAGTCTCAAATAACATCTGAAAGCAAAAAAATGTGGCTATGTTATTCTCTCACCCCATATAGAAATATACTAACTCCATTCATTTTTTTTTTCTGTATACAGTAGATTCCTAGAATGGCTCCAGCAAAATCATTGGAATTAGCTCCTTTCAATGATATGCTACATTAGAGTTTCTGGACATTGTTATCAGCTTCAGTTTTTAACCTATTTTTCTTTATTGTTAGGCAATGGCAAATGTATATACTGCAGTAAAAATGCTTATGTTCATTTCTCACTTATTTTTCTGAGACCAGTGTCAGATTCTGAAGGCCTGCACAATGTACAGAAGATATATATGTCTATGAAAGAGCAGGATAATATTGGGAAAGCTGAGCCTTGAGAGTAATTCGCCATAAATTATTTTACCTGGTGTTATAATAACTTAATGAAAAGGATTTTCTGGACTTGTAGTATTTTTACAGGAAGTTCTGTTTTGTAAAAGAGAAGGAGAAGAGCTGGGGGGTCAAAAATAACATATTGTAGCTTTCCTTACATTTTTTTCTATACATTTTCAAATCTGATTCTAAATACAGTGACTATTTACACTGAGTAAACCAAAATGAGCTTGGCTTTGGGAGAGGAGAGCTGTACCATGTTTTTGCTAAACCCATCACCATTTCCTGACAGCCAGGACAGCAGCACTTTGCTTCTCCAGGCCGTGATCAGAGGATGGGAGACCCAAGAAAGCTCCAAAACACTGTGTGGGATTACACCAGTCTAGTCAGTAAGCCCTGGTGCCAAGGGTGTAATGTAATATTATAACCATCTGTTGTCAAAGGCCGTTATCCCAGCGGCTCCTGGACACCACTCACCCTCCTCATCATGGCAGAGTTTGTCACCATGGTATCTGGAGCACGAGGGGGAGGTGGCAAAAGTGCAAGTGACACAAAAAGGCTCCTGGATTGTGGAGACCTTCTCCACTTCTACACTGTTTGCTGCTCAATACAAAAATGGGTTCCATTATAGCCTCCATATAACCCAGGCAGGCATAGCTGTTCCAAGGCTGTAATCTCCCTGGAATGCCTGAGAATGGGAACAATTGGCAAACTCTCATGGCTTTAATATGCTCTTCACCCAATTTGGTGACTGAAAATTTCTCATGGTCAACACTTTTTTTTTTTTTTAATTTTACAATTATCTGCAGTGCTTATAGTATTTGGGGTTTTTTGGGGTTTTTTTGTTTGGTTTTTTTTATTTCAGAAGGACTGAAGTTTTAGAGATACAGTTTTTCTTTAACTCCTGTATGCAAAAATATGAGGCTGATCCTTATGGAAACATTCTCCATTTGCCCCTTTTCCATTAATTTTGATGTGCTGGAGGTGATGGCACTTTCAGGGAAGAAAGCTATTCTGATTGCTAAGGAACAGGTCAGAAGCCTGGCAAGGAAATCTGAGATGTAAGATTGAAATCAAGATTGATAAGGAAGTCTGAAGATAAAAAAGGGGGAAGTCTGAAGATAAAAAAATGTGGTGGAACTGTGGACAAATAAAATCCTATGGACTGTGAGGAACAGGAAAGGGAAAAGTACTCCTAGACACTGAAAAAGAGCTGAAGGACAGGAATTGAACAAGAGTGATAGGAAACTTTGGTGACAAGTTTGGTGACAGTTTGGGCCTGTGGCTGTGGGACAGAGACTGGGTCTGCAACAGAAGGCCAATGGGAATGATATCTCACAGGATCCCATGGGACAGCAGGAAGTAAATGGAGACTTGCAGCACTAGCCAATAGGGATGAACTTAAGCCTGGAAATGAAGAGGCATGGATCAGATTTATTAAAAGCTAGCAGCTAAAGATTTTTTTTTCAGGTCATATATGAATTCATTTTCTAGAGGAGGGAAGTGGTTTAAAGGGTAAAATAGTTTCAAACACTGAATAGATCAATAAATATGGGTACTTCAAATACTGGTAATATCTTAATATCTGAGCATTTCTCTGTCTGAAGAGCTTTTGAGTTTAAGCTGGTAAATAACGTGGATTCCAGCCACTCCGACCACTTCCTGTGGGGATAATCTGCAGGTCAATAAAGAGATAAAGTTAGTGTCCACTTGCTTCATTATTATGGGGAATTAAAATAAAGCTTGATGCAGTATTTGATGAGGGCAGGAGTGAGCAAGGCCACAAACAAGCAATGTCAGTCCTGTATCACAGGAGTACAACACTGTCCAAGAGAGAAAATTGAGAGGGGGAAGAAGAGAGAGATAAAAGAGAGTCTCAGAAAGGGGTTAGATGGAGGGGAAGGTCTCCAAGAGAGGGGAGTTATAGGATGTTCAGTGGATAAAATTCTAGGAAAATGGCAATATCTGGTGGAAAAAAATCTTTGATTAAAACATTAGGCTCAGATTAATTTAACCCTGTTAAATGAGTTATTAAATGATCATCAGATAACATACATTGAAGTGGTTGCATTTGTCATTTCTGCTCAGAAGATCTTTCTCACCAAAACAGATTCCAGCCTTTTTCCTTCCTTTTCCCAGTGCTACAGAATTCCTTGGAAAAGAGGTAATGTTATCTATGACTAGAGAAGAGGCTATGCCTGTTGTCCTTGAGACACTTTATCTGCTTTGCCATCCCCATGATGAATAAGTTGTCCCTTTGACAGTTCTTCTCATCAGTTGGGGCTACTTTTGAAGGCCACTGAAATTCCAGGTATGGAGCATCAAGGTGTTGCCCAGAGCAAGGCTGTGGGAGTAACAAACTCCGAGGTGTTGCATTCAAGTCTCCACTTTTTTAAGAGTGTCACTTCAAGGTGTTGATTATGGTTTTTAAAACAGGAATAGTTCTGAAAACTAGTTATTTTAGAGTTATTCTGTCATGTCAGCTAACCTGAGCAGGGAGCAGGCTGCTGTCTCCAGGACAGCTTGAAAGCTCTCATGAGTAGTCAGAATTGTGTTCCTTGTCAAACACTAGAGCTGACACCTCCAAGGCATGCAGGAAGATATGTCTAATCATCTTCCTTTTTTTATTTGATCTTTGGGGTTTTTTTTTTATCTTTGTATTTATACTCCTGAAACACTCACTTGAGAAACTCTGACAGGTCTGGAATAAAATGAAGAAATTCTGCCTCTCCAATTCTCATCCCAACAAACACCTGTTAAAGGAAAATGAATCGAGTTATACGCCAACATTCTCCATTTGTTTCTCATGTTCTGTTTCAGGTAATCCATGTAGATATTTGCTTCCACCTGCTTCCAGACCTCATCTTTCTGCATTTTAGCATTTCCCACATTTCCCATTCTTGAATCATCTCCTTCCCCATAAAAATGAAAACAAGAAACTGTTGAGTAGAATTGAAATGCGATGGAAAAACTCCCCATGCTTTCATTCTCTTGTTGAAATATTTTCCATTTCCTAAAGACTCTCTAGATTTCCTTTGGCATGCATGCTTTCAGGATTTCTTTTCCACTCACTGTATTAACTTTGTTTTTTTGCATGTTATCATTATTTTTACCAGCATGTGTAACACACATTTCCCACTTTACGACGGCAGTAAATACAAATGCAGAAATTACACACTCAGACAAATTAAGAGAAATAAACCCTAGCAGGTCCTGAACCAGTCAGTAATCATTCCTACGTATCCTCTATTATATCCCCGTGTACCCACAGTACATTTCCACATCACACAGGTGGAAGTGTGAAGCTGAGGCTCATTTAACAGTATGAATTTTCCCAATGTATCACAATTACAGGAACACCTGTGCTTCATAACTTTCTGCTGATCCACTGTGAAAATTCACAGTGTGTTTAGTAACCAAACCATCAATATGCTTTGTCTCCTACAGCGTGTGGATTGGGATGACGGCTTTAGTTCCTCCTCAAAAAAAAACAACAAAACCCAAACCAAAAACCCAACAAACCAAAAACTATCAGAAGGTTTAGCTGATGCTTGTGTTGAGGGCTGTGCTCACTCTTCCCCACCGTGACAGAACTTTATTGGGGAAGATCTTCAGTCTCCTCTCACTGAAGGTTGGCAAAACCCAACCTGGTAAACTCAATACCTTTCTTTTTTTGACTTTCTTTCATTGCCTGAGAATGGCACCAAGGCCAGTTTGTGTTCATGACTCATTGCTTTCTTGAAAGTGTGTCAAATTCATTGTCATGTGAGTCAAGCACCTTTAGCACACTCCATGTGCCTCTGCTAGACTGTCCTGTGGAGCCACCCAGCCCTGTGCCAAGGGATGGTCTTGGCCCGTTCTTGGCATGGTTTGTGCTCACTCAGCCTCCCTAGCTTGGCTTGGCTAGTTTCTACCAGCCTACCTGAACTTCCTCAACTGATGGAAAAAATTATAAATGGCAATGTGAGACAAAGCTATGGTTTAATCTGAATGACAGAGTAGCATCATGGAATAACAATGCTTGAGGCATTGGTAGGAGTTTTGGTGAGAAGTTTTACAGGGATCTCTACTGAAAATAACCCCAGCTGTTTTTCTGATTTCTCTTTTATCCTGTTCTATAAAAGATTACAATTTGCTTTGTGTGTGGTGCTGGGGCCCAAAAAGGAGTCAGAGGCTTGGGAAGCAGGTTTCCACCATGATATGACCCAACACTGGAAGAAGGTGTTTTTGGCAATGCAGAGATGTTACTGAATGGTTTAAACTGTTGTGGTGCCAGGCAGAAGCTGGCTGTGATTAGTTAAAATTTTTAATTGTGGAGATGGAGGCGAAAATGTTCTGCTCCCTGCTTTGAGTTTAGGAGAAAAACAGACTTTCTAATCCCATTTAACTGATCTTTGCATTATCTGGGCAATGTGATCTGAAGTCCTTGTCCTTCAGTTCCCACACCATGGATTTGGCTGAAGATGGAAAGTTTCCCATCCATGGAAAACAGACTCTCTAGGGAAGGGAGAAGATAAAATCCTGTCTGCTTGTCCCAGAGTGGAGCTGGGATGTGTCTAGGAGACCAAAGTCTTGGACGTGCTCTCAAGCCACTCAGATAACCTATATTAATCTCATCAGCTTTTAATGAGAATTGGGGGTTTGTGTCTTCTGTGATGTTTCACTCTTGAAAACAAATCTTAGGTTTGTGGTTCACTTGAAAGTCTGTGATATTGGGTAAAAAAATCCAACCCTTGATAGTTGTCACATTTATATTTCCATTCTCTTTGTGAGCTGTGACAAGTCTTTGTGCTGTATCTCCACTTTTATTGATGTTTCTTCCAGATAGAAGCCAATCATCCATTTGCAAATTCCCACAATGCACAATCCCAGTGAGCCAAATTCTGTCTTTCCCACCCTAATCTTGGTGAAGTTTTTATCATCAAGAAGACTGTGGTCTCCTGAGTTATCTCTCCTGGATCCCATCTGGATACTCCATGTGTAGTTCTGTCCTTGAATGAACTCGGAGAAGGCAGTGCCCCTATTTCCCCTTTTCTATGAGGCAGAATAATGCATGTGCTGTGACACAGGTGTGTAGAGGGGTCTGCAAATTAATGTGCTTTGAGGTCCTTGGATTAAATTCTATATAAGTGAAATATAGTTGAAAGTCATTTTAGTGTCCCAGTGGGTCTGACATTCTTTTCTGCTCCCAGAAAGAGATTTTCTGTCTGCAAATCTCGTGTTTCTAGAATTAGATTAGGAGTGTCAGATGTGCATTCTTGGGGCCTTCTGACCCAGATTAACCCTGGAGCACAAAAATTTGATTGTGTCGTTGCATGACCAGAACAAAAATATACCCACCATGGTCTACCACTGAATATAGGAGATTTTTATAGAGCACATTAAGGGGAGGGTGTTGAATGTTTCTGTAAGGTAAATCTAGAGAGACTGTGTGCCACAAGGATAGACATTGTGGTCAGGATCAGGAAAAACAATCTGAATTCAGGGTAAATTCACTGATTTGAAGATCAGGCAGATTTTTTTGGGAAAAACATTTTTTAGGAAAAAAATCCACCTTTCAGTGATGGTACAAGACGATAATAGGAACTCTATTGAGGTACCAAATGTACAAAAGTACTTTATGACATGACTTTCCACTTCCTAAACTGCTAGAGGAAGAAGATGAGGAAGTCCAAAAATGAGGATGAAGAGCTATCCCATGCCTGAGCCATAATCAGAGCTGCTAGAGGTAAGAGCCATGACTGATTGCTTGTCCTGCTTCTTGTCTGTGCTTGGACCTGTAGCTATAGAGAAGCCAAGGCAGTGATGGAAGGCAGATTGCAAAACCTGAAAGAAATAATTTATTATGAGGTGTTCAAGAGCAAATATATTAAAAAAAAGTGTCTCATAGGTATACTTGTTATGTTCTTGCCATCTGGAAATAATAATATGCATCTTCACAAGAGAGGTTTGGAGATACAGCTTTGTTGATTTCTTTCTTAGCAAGGGTGGAGTTGTTTCTGTGATCAGGGACCATTTCACTGCTGTGAAATATCTATTTCTGTTAATATGTTTACTGTGCTAAATAATCAGAACGGGAGTCCTACAATAAATCACTGTTCTAATTTAGTATTTGCATCAAAATTCAGTTTATAGAGTCTTGAAGTTGAAGCTGCAGCTTAAAGCTCAGTCAGGATGGTGAACAGTTGGATTCAGCAGTGATTTAATTCATGTCAAAGGAAGATGAACCCGGGTGTGATGTGGAAACTGGCGGCTCTTTGGACTGTTTGCTTTTTCATGAATGCACTCATGTTATTACATGTGCAGAAAAAAAGAAGGAAAGAAAGCCAAACAGGAGAACACTTAACGTTCCTAAAGTAGTTTCCTCAAATTTCTCTGCAAACAATGTAAAATAACAACCTAATAATTTTGTATCTTAATCATGTTCAGTAAAGAAGTCCTTTAGATAATTGGCACTGCCTCTGTACTAGGCCAAACTTTCTTTTAAGTTACAAATACTCACAAAAGGTTTACATTATAAGGAGCTGCTTTGGAGATGTGCAGATTTAGTTTGTAAGTACAAAGTGAACATGCAAATTGCCTTATCTTGTGGGATTCACAAACAACCATCATTCAGATTGATTTAATACATAGCTTTTTATCTTTAAAAGTGTTAATTAGAAAATAGGGACAGTTCTCTGAGCACTTAAGAGTAATAAATAGATCAAAACAGCATCCATGCTTCTGTGATGGAACTTCTGAAGACTTTATAAAGGGATTAAACCAATTGTCAAAAAGACCACAGTATACATATTTAATAGTGCTACCAAGCTACAATTACATTTTTAGGACTCTATTTGCTAAGCTTTTAAACACTCATTATACAAAAAAAAAAAAAAAAAAAAAAAAAAGAGAGAGGGAGAGACGAGGAAAAAAAAGGGATTTTCAGAACTTTACCACATAACTCAGGATTGTTATGCCAGTAAGCTCTGCTCCAGGTCTGGAGTGACACAGCTGTGTTCAAGACATCATGGTTTTCATTTAGCATCAGAAGTTGTTCGACAGTGTGAGAAAAAGACCTTGTGCAGTTTGGTGGTCTGATTTTGCTCCACTGCAGCATGCAGGGGCAGAGGGGAGAGGCTGCTAATGGATATCCTTGACCTGCTACAAGTTACAGCTCACTCTTTTTAAGACTCAGAGGTCTGTGTGCATTTAGTCACATCAGTAGTGTTCATGTGACTAATATTTTCCTTTCATTTCAATAATGTGTTTGTTCTGTATGTTTATTTCTATATATTCCTATCCTTGTCCAGCAAGCTCACGCTGAATGAAATCAAACCTACCAGCAATAATGAGTTGCAGTCTGACTATTCATCAAGTAAAACTGAGGGAACTGCAACTTGTCAAGGAACCAATAAATAAGGCAGTTCTCATAAAAAAATGAGAGAAACAGGTAAGGTCTTGAAATGCACTCAGGAAGTAAATAGTGTGAAGGACTAGAGGAAGAATTAACTTCAGCACCCAAGGTCATCCACTTCTAAAAGTCTCATCTAAAATATGGGCCTTAAGGGGCTTTCAGAAATTCAGTGGGACCAGAGTTTCACCCCGTGAGAGAACAGCTGTAATACTCCTTTTCCTGCTGCCATTTCCAAGTCATACCTATCAGCAGCATATAAAATGCATTACAGCAATGAGATTAAAAATCCTCTTTTGTCTCTCCAGCCTAAGTAATGGTTTTGAGTGTCTAGGATTTTTTTTTTTTTGCTGCTTAGCTCCTTATATCTGCTTGCAGGTACCCATGCACAGTGGTTTCACCAAGTTGCTGTTATTTGCACAAACCACATAATGAAGTGATTAGAAGAACTATGTGTTGATGTGGGCAACTTCAGAGAGGGAAAAGTCTTGTGAATAATTTCTGTGATGCAGATGGAAGGAGAGTTTTTCCATCTACTATAAGCCATTGTGAAACGTATCCCAATATACTAATACCACCTCAAGAAAATAGATATGACCTTTTATATTTTAATGCAAATATCTAGATATCTACAATTTGGAAAGAAGTTGCAAATATATTCTGAGAGCAATTAGGAGAATAGTTTATTTCCTTGCTTCTAAAGGATACCTGGAATTTCTCATGGAAAGCTGTACATGCGTGAAGATTCTTGTTGCATCTAAAGTATTTAATATTTTATCAGGATGAAAGATGCATTTACCTTTTATTGCTTGGGAAATGGCAGAAAGGAAAACAGTGGTTAGCAGTGTTTAGCAGAACTTTGGAAATGCTCTGGGAAGGAGATTTCACAGCCAAGAGTTTGCTCCATCATTCAAGAGCAGTGGTTTGAGCTATGGTTGGATTTTACCCCTAGTGTCCTCTTCCATATATGAAACAGGCCTATCACCCCCAAGATCTCCTTTTTGGCCCTGTTCTCCAGACATCTGATGGCTTTAGTCACCTCTTCTGGACCTTCTCTTATTTCTCTATGTATGTGGCACATCCCCATCCTGAGCAGAGAGGGGAGGACAACCTCCCTCTACCTCTTGTCATGTTCCTTTCCATGTGGATCACCGTGTGGTTTGTCCAGGACCTCCTCCTACAGAGGGGACAGGAAGGGGAGAAGGTAGAGTGGGATTTCCTCCTTAACTTGGTTAATTTTCTGCATCACTGTGGCTTTGGGGGGCTGTGCAGTGGGTGAGCTCTGGTGGTGCTCAGTGCAAGCACAGAAGAAGGCAATTGCTGCTGTGAAGAGCTCAGTCTGCACATGTCACAGGAGGCAACAGATGGCACAGGCTGACGAGATGGTATGAGGAGAGATGAGACAATATTTATAAACATGATAGACAGCAGTCTCGGTACATGAGTAGCCAAGACATTGTCAAGGTTTTTTTCAGGCATCACAGGAGGGGTTTTGGAGCTGAGCTGAGCAGAGAAGTGGTTTTGCAGCTGTTTGCAGGAGGATGGTCCCAGATATGAAAGAGAGAGTGGAGGTGCTCAAGCTGAAGCAGAAATTTCATTCAAATTTGAGTACTAAAGGATATTTATCAAGGTGGAGATGGACAAAGTTCTGATTTGGATTAGAGAATTGCTGGGAACGGCAGGAGGTTGGGTTCAGGAAATCAAGGGGTCTGTCCTGGTCCAGTTTTGGAGTATTTCAAGGGACTTCTGGTGTGAATGATTCTGAGAATGTGGAGAAAAGTGAGCAGGAGAGAGAAAGCACCACCGAGCAGCAGTTCTTCATTCAGAATCAGCCATGGTAGAGCAGCACTCATGCCCTGTGCTCTGTCACCACTGCAGAGTCCATCCCCTCTGGACAGAGCTTTTATCACCACCTCTGTCTTGTCAACTGTACAACACATTGGTACTTTTACCATGATGTAAAAATGCAGTGTCTGTTGTGCAGTGTTTTGTGTACTCATGTTCATTGGAGTGGATTAGCTTGTGAAAACCTGCATCCTAATTCTGATGTAAATGTAAATGTGTACTGGGTATTATGTAGCCCTGGCTTTGAAGCTCTCTAATGTTTATTTCAAAGTACTAATAGCCTCAATAATGTTCAAAGAGCTGTTTGGTTTGGATGTAAAATATATATTACATAAACTAGTTTTGTAGTCATCAGTATATCTAACTTTTTTCAACTGTTATATCTGGAGTTCATTTTCTTGAGCTTTCTTTATCTCAGCTCCTGATCGTTGCTTTCTTTGCCAACCTGAAGCTTTGTTTTCTTTCACATTTGTGGTCTCCATTCATTGTACTGCAATGGAAGTAAAGTTTCACTATTATTTTTTTTTTCTTGGAGAAAGAAAAATGGGAAAATGCAGATAATGGCAGGAAGATGGTGGGGGGATCTTTTAGAGTTATGAGTTAGTTTTCCTGACTTAGCATGTTTCTATCACATCAACATGAAGTAATGTGTGACTTCAGATGATGTATCAGAAGCTGAAAATGACTCATGAAAATAGAAATGTTAGGATATCCTAGAAAACTAGCTATCTCCACATTCATAACATCAACCTTTGTAGCACAAAATTCCAGCTTTCATGAGGTCTGTTTTTAATAAGATGAATCAATTCCATCCCACTTCTAAGGGCAGAAGTTGCTTGTTCCTATTACTAGTCAACAACTCAACACCATTTTCACTAACACTGCAGAAGGAGAGAAACCTAGCACATTCTAATGAAAAGTGAACAATTGTTTGGAAACTTGATAATGTGCTATAATGCATTAGCTGAAGAGTGGGCAGAAGCTGTGTTAAGAGAATTGACCTTTACATGCAATACGTTTGGAGAGATAGAGAGGAAGAAATACATCACTCACTAAGTAGAACAAGAAGCAGAACAGAAACAAGTTGGGATGGGAATTTTGACAAAAGGAACAAGATTGAATTATTTTTAGCAAGTTTTCAGATAAGAGACGCCTACCTCTGGAAACATTTTATAGCCAGATCATTAAGCAATCCTCCCATGATAGCTACTTCATATAACAATGTTTTATTGTCTACATTTGTCTAAGTATCAGGATACCAGTAATGCTTCACAGTTACATAATGCTTTTTTGCTTTTAATCTCACAGTAAATAAAAGGTGGGTGAATACTACAGTACTTTCCACTGACTTCAGAAGTCTTTGAGTTTCCTATCACTCCTTTTCACAAATCTCCTTTATTCCTTTGCCCTTGTCTTCAGATGCTTTGTCCACCCTTAAACCAGCCAGAACAAATGACATCATCGATAGCAAAGACCAGTGAATAACACTAAGTGATAGCTAAATTCATCAATAAACCTTTTTAAGCTCCTTTGTCACCCAGGAAACTGAAAAACGGGCAGTAGGTGACTCAGGTAATTTCAGAACTGGAGGTTTGTTTAATTGATGCAACCGCAGAAATGAGTAATACAACCATTACCCACAGCTTTCTAACTTTTATACCTAATGCAATTAAATGTAACATATATCCTCTTATTTTCAGTTTCCAGTTTATCACGTGTTCTTGCCCTAGAAATGCATTTCCTGCACGGTTGCTGTGGCTGGGGGAAGCTGATGGTGTTGATGGTCAGATGTTTTGTGTGAGGAACGGAGGGTGTGTCTGACCTTGGCTTGGAATTCCTTCCCTGATATCCCTTCAGGGTCTGGCTTGGCTTTGCTGTATCCAGCAGTGGAGCAGAGGGACAGAGCTCATGGGGAAGCAGTGGAATCACAGCTCAAGAGCTGAAAGATGGGATGTGATCAGGAGCAGCTCCATGAACATGCTGGAATAGCAGGAGAGCTCTTTGCTCATTCCTAAATCCGCTGGGATTTGGAGATGCAGCTGGGATGTATCGTCTTGGTTGAGGGTTATCAGCGTGTGGTTGGAAAAGTCAGCATTCAGCCAAGCATTTCAACCAGGAAAAAAATATTTGGGAATGTTGATATCCACTTTATTGTTTCTAGGTTTCAGAGTGAATATCAAGAAAGACAAATGTGCCATTTCCCCCTACAATCTGCCAGGCCATCCCTTTTTTGCAAGACAATGAACACAGCTCTTTTTCATATCTAGACCACTAGCAGGGTCTGCAGTTCAATGCTTTTAGAAGAAGTGAAGTTTCTAATTTATAATCCTCCTGCAAGCTTCCGCAGCAAATTCCAGGGTTACAGAACTGCAGAATTCACAGGGGCCCACACAGTTTTAGGTCACTTAGTTCAGGAAGCATTTAAATCTCCACAGAGTGTGGATAGCCATAGAGCCATATCCAGTTACATTTCATGATGCCTCCGTGCCTGATTTTTGGTTCCATGAGTTCTCCCTGCACGGGTGAATAAGACTTTTTTTGGGTCTATTCAAACCTGAAACTCAGGGAAAGTGAACAAAAAAAGCTAAAGAAATTGTGCAATCCTCCCTAAAGTGAAACTGCTGCTGAGTGCCTGTGGCCAAAACAGCCTTCTCCTTCCAGTTCATCAAGGACAACCTGTCCTAGTGCCATGCCAACATTTCTTGCTTTCCATCACATCCCTTGGGAAAGCCCCATAAGCAGTGACCTTGTGACTAAATGCCTGCCAGATCTGCTTTCTGGCAAAAACAGCTGCTACTCTTGGCACAGTCAAATGACTGTTCAAATTTTAGGAACTCCTCTATGAGGTGTTCGTTTTATTTCCCTTTAACAGGAAAGCATTTCTCTAATACAGAGACTATGGACTGTGGAATGGGAAAATGTAACTGGAGACACTGGTGGGAATGAGATGCTTTTTCAGCATGGGCTGTCATTCTGCATGTCTTCCTGATCAGAGAAATTTTCTTTTAAAAGATAAATGTCATTATTCATGTCACCGGGAATTAATTCATTGCAGTTAAAAATGCATTTGGAAATTAAAGGCTGCATATCTGTAAAGCTCTGCATTTCCTCCATCCTTTTGGCTACCTGCTTATGTCTTCAAGGTCTGGAACTATTGAGGGCCAAATATGAAAGTTTGTATTTGGAATAATTAATATTGTACACAGACAATTAATGGGATTTTCAAAAGTGCTAATGCAGGTGTAATATTCTGTACTGGCATGATTCTCACCTTAGGAGTGTTTTAATGTAGTTTATGGGGGTTTTGGATTGTTTGAAATACAGGGAAAGCTTATTAGCCCCTGCCCAGAACATACTGTTTGCATTTATATTATTTGCTTCCTGGCAGTGAGTGATTTGAAAACCACCCTTGGTGCCACACTGGCAAATAATTACACTGAAAAACATGGCCCAAGTTTTTCACAATTTTGTTTGGAATTGTCATCAAGTCTCTTTTATAAGAGATAAATTGTGTAAACACACTCTCACCCTGCCTTGCACCTGGCTGGCTGGGACTTGGGAAAGAGAAGTTGACCAGCTCATCCCATGAAGTGGGATCAGTGGGCAACAAACACCAAGATATCTACAGCATGAATTATGATAAAGAATCTCTGGGCTGGCAGGTGGGCTTTAGGGATGGATGAATCTCCCACATGCAGATATGGGTGCTTGGAGGTGACAGGTTTCTATCCCTGTGTCACCGCAGAGATTCTCTATACAGGGCCTGGGCAACTCCTTTCTTACATCTGCAGATGTGAAAACCAGATTTGTCTTTCTGGAACACCATCGAAAAAATATGTAACTGATTTAAAATGAAAAAAATCATGAAACAGCAATTCCACAGAATAAAAAAAATTGGGACCAGAAATTTAATCTAAGAATTAATGTCCAACATCACAATTTTTTTTTACATGTTTAAATGTTTGAGGTTTTGTTCTAGGTCAATATTTAAACAGTAGAGATGGTTGTTGAGGAGTGTTATGACTTTGGCATGGGCCAGCGATGGACATGCCCTTGGTATTAATATTATTTAACATAATGTAATTGCATTAATGCTGGCTAAGTGAATTCCTGTTGAAAACTTCTATTGATTGTTAATAGTGAAGCTGCAGCCTTTTAACACCAACTGTTGATGCATTGTCTGTGGAAGCTCAGAGTCTTAAGGCCAAGGGTAATTTATACTTGCCAAATCACTTAGAGAAAATTCCAAGTACATTCAAATTTGCATATTCAGAAGTATAGAGGGTAATTAGGGAGAGGCTCAATATTTGCCCATTTCTCTCTTTTAAATCACAAACTTGGAATGAACTGCTAGCTCGAGATTTTCTGATTGGAAGCAAATTATAAAGAGAAGCTCACTCCCCCTCAAGCCATGATAAAACACTTTATGGTCTCATAACATCTCAAGTTTGAGGAGGAAAAAAGCCCCTCAAACCCTTAAGTGTCATACTGGTTCACAACCTCACAAAAGGTTCCCCAACTGTGTTTCTTAGTCAATAAAGGGAAAGTTACCTCTGAAGGAGCTCTGTCAAACTTAGAATGAAACCTTTAGGATTGTGTTGATATTAATGAGGTTCTGTTGCTCTAAAAGTATGCAGGGATCTCAAAGTATAAAAGTTAACTGAGTTTAATTTAACAGATTATTTTATAGGAGTTCAGAAAAAATAAACAATAAAATATGCATACTATGTCAGTGAATAAAAATCATGACAAGAAAGTTTATTTAAATATTTGATATTCAAAGTCAAAACTTATAAATTATTTTTGTTTGCATGTTTGAATATTTGAGTGGTTTTTGCAGAACCATTCAGATTCTTCATCACTTGAGAAGCTTTACAATACCTGTGTTGCCTCGGTGAAATAATGTGAAAGCAGTGCTTTGCCTTGAATTCTGTAACCTGTAAGATTTTCCAGTAAAAGCAGTGAATGAAAAAGTAGAAGTGCTGTAATGTCCTTGTGCTGCATGCTCTGGTGCTGCTGTTTCTCTCACTCTTATCTGACTTTATTCTGGGAGACCACATAAGATTCACCTTTGAACGTGTAGAATAATGGTTTATTTTTATGCTTGCTCTGGTTTCATTAATTTGTGGATTAACCGAGGAGGAGAAGCAATTGCACTCCTACCCCCTTCCAGTGACATTTGGTTCCTTCTATTTTTCCTCATTTCCCTAATATTTACTGATCTTTATACATTCCTCCTCTTGCCTTTTCTTTTCTCATTTCTCAGCCTCCTCTTCTCTCCCAGGACTGCATTTTGACACCCTTAAGCAGTGAATTGGTCTTTGCTTACTGTAGTATTCACATCAATCTTGTGCTCGTGGCTCTGGCCCTTATTCCTCATTCCATAATAGTTTCCCTTCATCCCCCACCTCTTCTCTCTTATCTGTCTTGCAGGAGAATAATGTCTTTCAAAACTTTAGTGAGTGGGAATAGCAGTGTCTGTGAATATTTATTTGCTGTATAAATACTCCAAAGCTTTTTCTTCGTCGTGGCCACCCACATTGCTGCATGTTCCCAGAACATCTCCTGTTATTTTTCTCTGCAATGAAACCTCACGTGTTTTGCTAATTTGGTAAAGATATGCTCAGGTTACTGACATTTTCATCTGCCTATGGTGAAAATGAAAAATGAATAACCGAGTGCCCACCTGAAATTAGGAGAGAAATTCTCTGCACGAATGTTGGATTCCAATTTCTCTTGCCCAAATTGCACAAGTCATGTGCAACCTCTGTGCTGGCTACACTCTACACCAAAATGGAAAATGTTTATTCCCTGTACTGGCTCTGCTCTGCCACATATTTTGAGTGAGTATCTGAGAGTTCCTTCTTAGAGGATCTCCAGGAAACCCCCCACTTAGGGACAAGGCGATTTTTAGCTTTCCCACTTTGTAGCCTTTCCATATGGTGTAAGTGGTCTGCAGTGAGACTGAGAAATATGCCAGTAACTTTATCTGCCTTGGCCTTGCTCCGCAGAAGTGCATGTGCACAAACTCCTCTTTAAGCACGTGAGGATTGGGAAATTCAGTGGGAATATTCCTAGGCTTAAAATTAAGCTTGCTATACTTAAGGGCTGCAGTGATGTCTTACATCTGGCTTTCAGCCAGCATCCTGAATATTGCTCATTGATCCTATCGCTGGAAACCAGCCACAAAAATGATTCCTTTTTTTTTTTTAATGGATTTCCTAAAAAGACACTGGGAAACCTATTCAAAATAACATTTAGTCATTTGACACGTTGGCGTCTGCTTTGCACTAATGAACTCCTATGTTTAATTTGGTCTTGTCAGGACACAGTGTCTCCAGAAACCTGAAGTTTAGTAGAGATGAAACAATTTTATTGGCGTAACTGTGAGTAGGAAGTTATCATCAATCTCATCTTCTTCCAGCATAACTTACAAGGTCTTTCTAATCTGATCAGCTTTCTTGAACACAGTGTGTTGATGACTTGCTTCAAGTCATTCATGTGGAGATATTATACCTACTACATATGATAAAACAATATAAGGCAGATCAACTGCTTATAATCTAATTAGTTTGGTCTTTTCATTTACAGTTATGCCCTGAGTACAGCTGTGCAAAATTCACATAATTTGTTTCACAGAATTTTACACATTTTTCTTTTTGTTTTGTTTAGCTTTATAACTCTGAGATTTCAGCTTCATTTGCAGCTTCAGTGAAATTGCCAGTCCCACCTCCAAAGCATATGAAATCAGATATGGAGTGATTTTTTTAAGTCTGAACTGTTTTCAGGGAGTAAATGAAACCATTTAAAGTCAAAACTTACAGTAAATTCTTTGCTGCAAGTTTTTATGAGAAAATGCCAAGTGGTTCCAGTTTCACTCCAGATGCTACAGGTACTTTTGTTTGTGAATGGAGCTGATTCAAAACTGTGGGATCAGAGTTTTTCATGGACCATCACTAGTTCAGTACTTCCGCTACATAACAGATTGAGACTTTCTTGATTCAAGTATTTCAGCCTCTGCTTTGTTCATCTATGGCACATCAGTGTAAAAATAGTTTGTGTCCTTATATTTTCCTTTGGATTTAGGGATTGAAAACACCAAAAAAATTTATACGTATTTTGCAATTTTTTTCCTTGCATAGATCTTAGTATGAAATTATATCAATGCATGGCAATGTCTTCAGCTTGAAATATGCAGGATAGCTGTGATGGACTCTAGGAAAGACATTCAGCTTTTTTTTTTTTTTTTCTGTTCTGGATGTCCTTGGGAAAACACCTTGGATAAATTTAAAAAATACCCATTACAAAGACATTCCTTTTTGGAAGACTCCAAATGCACAAACCATTCTCAGTTCCTTTGGTTTTCCCAAAACAAGTAGGTCCAGAAGGGAGAAGTACCAAATTCTCTCTGCACACAGGACAATGTCAGTGTGCACTTCTGCATCCATTCTGAGCTAAATCTAATCCACTACAGTTGATTTATTTAATTTTTACATAGATAAAAATAGAAAATACTATTAATTTTTAGTAAATCTCTTTAAATGTAAATGAGAGACTGGAAGATAGGGCCTGAATTTCTTGCTGGAGTACACGAAGGATGGATTTGTTCATCGTGTTTCCATCTGTCTTTGGCAGGGAATACTTTGGCTAAATTTAAAGGGTAATAAGAGGGTTGTAGCAGAATAAATTGTTTTACTTAGATTTCAGATCTGAAAGTGGCTATTTTACAATCCATGTATTTATATCTGATGCTTGAATAACATAGCTTGTATTACTCTTACCCTTCCCTGAAGTGAATGCTTTGAAAATAATATGCTGGCAAATAGTTGCCTTTTTCTCCCCCTTCCTTTTACCTTGTCCTGTCTGTAGCTGCTTCATGTGTAACAAGCAGAACTAGAGAGCTGCCAAGGCTTGCATAAACCGTGTTTATTGCTCTTTGGTTTAATTTCTTAGGAAAGCAGGAAGCAATTTTTAAAACAGATATTACGGTCAGTGGATGTGTTTTATTGGATAACACCAATATAAAGAAATAGAGATTTGAGACTCTCAAATTACAATGCCTTTACTATTTTTTAATGTATTGGCACTGGTGGTGGATTGTGTTAACATTGTCAATATAATTTATTTAGGATTTGTCGAATGTTTGCTTTAGCTGTTAACATCAGAATAGGAATGTGTAAATTTTATTTGCATTAACTATACATTCACCCTTGTTGTTACTGCAATGTGTTGATTTGATTTCTGGAGCTTACCTGGACTGCTGGAAGGACTCTGCTTTTTCCCTTCTTCCGTGGCCTTAGTTATGTTCATAGTCTTTATGGTGAGTCCTGATCCAGCATTGGGAGAGCAACTTATTCTTTTATTCAAGTTCTATATTCCACCTGTCTTTTCTGGCAGTAATTTGTCGAAATCTTGCAGTTAGGTTGTATGTAACCTTTAATTCAGCCTTTTTTAGCACTTTTCTTTGCCAGTAAGGAGTTCTGAAATTTTCTGTATGACTCATACTCCAATAAGAAAACTAAATTATTTCCCCAGTACTTCGGAGCTCTCATTGACACCTGAGTTACACACACTATGTAACCTTCAACTCCCACTTCACAGGCTAGAAAGAACAGGTTTTTGGGTATTATTAGCATTATTATGGCTGCAAGGACATATATAAGTAAATCTTTACAGGCTAAACTTGCCTTTCTCCCTCTCTTTCCCTTTTGCTCCTTCTCTGTGTTTCACTCCCTGCTTTATCCCTGTCATAGAATCTCATCAGGGTAAATTAATCATGTTGCTTTTAGTTTAAATAATAAAGGGCATCTCCTTATCCTCTCCTGGTACATTTGGTAGTGGAATAATTTAATATTGTGATTGCCTTCAGTAAACAATTTTGTTTCCATGTTGAGGTGCAGTGTGTGTGTGGATGAGAACATAATTCCAGAAGTTTTGGGCTGCCTGAATCTGGACACAGCTCAATAATGGAAAGGTATCTGCTGTACAACATGCTCCCAAAAATCAGTGTGTAATTCTGTATTGGCAAACACATTTTGCAATTTTGGGAGGGACTTTCCAACCTGCATGGTTCCTTGTTTGAATAGGGGAGGTTCAGGCTGCAGGTTTGGGTTATCTGAGCCTTTTTCAGATGCCTTTTGTTTCATTTTGCAAGCAACAGCTCCAAATTCCTTTGAACTTCAGTACTGCCACAGACTGGGATGGACCAAGGCTGGAACAACATCCAGCAATTGAAAAATTGCAAACTAATACAAAGTTTTTTTGGAAAAAACTATACATGCAGGCAGCCAGTGGGATTTTGCTGCTCACATTGGGACCGATTTATTTGGCCTGAAGTAGAGCATGAATTGAAAACAAAACTATTGTCCTTTTGATTAACTGCCACACAGACCCTCTCATTTTGAAACCAAACTGCTGCAGAGATGAGCCCTTAGACAAATGTTGACCCATTGTGTGGCTGTTTAACCCCCTCCCCCAAGTTCACTGCCGATTCAGAGCTTCAATTCAGCAAATGGCTAATGGGATTGATAAAACACGGAAGCAGAGCTGTGGTGTTTTAATCAGTCTCCAAAGCTGTTTACTGGGAGCATGCACCAGAGCTGGAGAGACTGTTGATATTTTTAGAGCCAGTCAAAAACTGCAAGAAAAATGTCATGTCTATTTGCTCAGATTTTTAAATGAATTTATTTTGGCTGTACTTTCCCTTCTTTTATATGCCATGGAGAGCCACAGATCCTGGCTGGCTCTGCAGTAAGTTAACCTATTCTGTAATTGTCATCTTGCCATGGGAACCTGCAAGCCAAGTAACGAGCCTTCACGTCTGCCTGGAAGGTGCAGAGTGCTGGAATAAACTCCCATGATGAAGCTGACAGCCTGTAACACTCACTGTGCACTGCCCACATACCTGTGCCTGCCTTTGCTTTTCCCACTGGAAATCCAGCAGTTTCCATCCCACCCATCTGCTTGGGTGGAAGATGACAACCAGAGCTGCACAGAATAGGTGAATTTCTGGTTTGTGCTCTCACTGAGAGCACAATTATTTTTGCTCTCTCTGAGAGAAAAAAAAATATTTAAAATTATTGAATAAATACCCAATGAAGGTGCTGAACTTCATCCATGAGGATGTGTTTGCAAACCTGAGGTAGGTATTTGGTCTCTTCCCTTTTTAGCCACAGGTGCCCATTGTAAAGATGAGCTAAGGGGAAAATTTTTC
>JAKEPQ010001026.1:3705000-3747500 GCA_024500445.1 Entomyzon cyanotis
GGAGAAAAAAGGAAATGCATTTTTCAGAAATACATTTTTAGAAATATCTGAGCATTACTGCTTCAATTACAAAGGGACTGGAGGATCAAATTCAAGGAAATAACTATTAATCTGCTTAACTAGGGCAGGTAGAAGCGTAATAGCAGACCAGGGATTTTAGCAAGGCCAATCACACAGGCTGGAGTTTATTCTCTTGAGTGGGGTGACAGGGGAAGGGTAAAGGGACTTTAATGTGGTGGGCCATGAGGAGCATGGAAAGCTGGTATCTGTGCAGCTTCTTTATAGCTTTAGCCCAGTTGTTGCATCGTAGTGATCAGTAAATTGCATGGACCCTTATTAACCTTATTGATAAGGAGCTTAGGGAAGTCCCATTCAGTCCAGAATATATTCCTCTCTTTGTTCTCCTGTCTGCCTCGGTTTGCAATCCTGGTCTCTTTGTACAGAAATCCTTTATGTTGCACCTCAAAATTCTGTGCAAGTACTCTGCTCATTTAACTTGGAGCAAGGGAACTGTAGAGCAGAAAGGGCTGGAGTATGCATGGGGCCATGGGCCTATTTAAATATAGCTGGGACACCTGGAGAATGTTTGAAAAATTTCTTTTAAAGAATCTTTTATATTGTTCTTCTTTCAGTGCAGCTGGGGTCTGTGGGGATCAGGGGATTATTTTTGATACCTGTCTAAAAGAGTTATGTCTACACTGATTTCCATCCCTTGCTACTAATTAACCTTATTGTATACAGGAAACAGTCTATTTAATACCTGCATTCTTTCTGTAATGCCAAGTAAAATGAAATCTAGTGTGAAATCTAGTTAGCATTTGCCTTTTTGAAGTCATTTTTGAGTTTCCAGTCCGGGTGACTGTGACCTCAAAACTGAAAGCTATAAAAATGGTCCCTATTTCAGCTCAATGGGAGTTTCTTGAAGATTCCCTGTTCACCTGGACTTGCACGTGTAGTAAATTGCCCATCTTGGTGCTTAGCAGTGTTTTCCCAGGAACCATCTATTTCTGGGTCACTCAGAGCCCTGAAAAGCACAGATGTTCCTCCTGAGCAAAGGAGTCTCCTCCTTTCTGCTGGAAAGATCACACTTCGACTGTTTCGGTGTACAGAGACTTATAAAAAATTTAAATAGCAATGGTAAAACCAGATACATCAAGGAGAACGAGGAATGACGATTTAAAAATGTTACCAACAAAGGCATAGGATGGAGAGGGGTAACGAGAGGAACTTAAACTGTAAAATGGAGGGAAAAAATGTGGATGTACCATATTTTAGAAGACTTTTAAATCCTGCTGAACAGCACTGGAATTCATCCTTTCTGCTCCAACATGCACATACAGGAGTTGTTACTGTACAGCATGATGTCTGCAAAGAGTATTCACTAAAATTGATTATTTTTTCATGTATTTGATGAGGAAATGTTCCCCTGGATGCTGAAAAGTTGAGTTGAGTCCTATAGTCCTACTTTCTCCTCAGGTTTCCAAGTCCATCCCCAATGTCCCAAAGACAGGCTTGGATTTTTGCAGGAGATTTGTTCAATTCCCTAAAGAGGACTCAGGTCAGGTGGCTGGGTCAGTCTCTTGGGGACAGGCCAGCTGCATGGGCTTGGCAGTCTTTAACAACAAAATCCTGAAGAAAGGGACATAATTTAGCACTCAATTTCCTTCATTTATTACCAAATGATGATATCAAGAACAAAGCTAGTCAAAACAAAGGACAAGAAGAAAAATAAAATAACATTTTAATACTGACTGTGCATCAGTACTGACAGCATAGATACCAAACAAATGTTGGAAGTGCTGATTTGATTTATTTGTTAGTATTAAAGCCCAGTGGAAGCACCAGAGGAATAGGACATTGATATCATTAGTTATAATCTATTTGGGAAGAAGGAGAAGCATTGTTTGCATTCCTGCTGGGGCTTGTCAGGCAGCTTGGCTATTGGAAACTGGGATGATGGCAGAAATATAGGATGATGGGCTTGAATTACTGGGTGCATGTGGATGTCCATCCCTATGGCTGAGTGTCCTGAGATTCCTTTTAAAGAGCTTGAAAAGTGTCCCTGGATCCCTCTGTAAAACTGCTCCTCAAGGAATGGGAGAGAATTTTTCTCATTTGCTGTTTTCCTTCCATTTCCTGTATTTTATACTTATTTTGGTCAATAAAGCAATGTTCATTTATGCTTTACACCATTCTCCAGAAAACACATTTCTTTGTGCAGCCTTTCCAAAAACAACAGAAATAATCTGACTTAACTATAAAAGATATTATTATTATTTTTTTTTTCTTCTGCCTTTCCTACTAAGCTCCTCTGCAAAACAGCTAGAAATTTTCATTTTCAAAACATTAGTACAGCAAATTGCCATCTTTCTGTGCACGGCATTCTCTATGTACTCATCATCTGAATGATTCCGGATCACTCTCCGGCAGCATGAATCACAGCATGCCCTCATGCCTGCCTCTTTTTCAATTATATCTAAGAGGAAGACTGCTGGAGACCCATTTTTTCATCTTGCACAGGACCCCAAAAGTGCCAGATCTCATTTCAATATAATATTATGACAGTATGATAAAATGGATGTTAACAGGACACTGACTAATATGATCCGTAGAGAAATGATAGAACAATACAATGTTGGGCAGATTGTATTACTAATGTGCATTTTATGGACACAGAATTGCCTTTATAAACAGGGTTCTAAGATTTAATCCTGGCATCCTATGATCCTCCTTAGTGTTCTAAGACATTCTGCTGCACTACTGAAATTTTTTGCATTCTTAAATGAAATATACATTTTTATTTTAGCACAGATCTGCCTATATCACTCCCAATTTCCTAATGAAACTTGGCATTCAAATGACTCATCAGCACGTACTGCAAGGCATAAAAATAGATTAATGTGGCATACGTTTCTTTACCCATAAAAACGCACCTTCATATAATCTCGGCGCTGTCTTATTCAACAGAAAGTATGTCATTTCCTTCCCCTAGCAGGTCGAGTTAAAAATGAGCTAAATGTGTGAGAAAGCCATTACTGCACTAATGAAAAGCTCGATACCGTTTGAATTTTTCATCACGGGATATTTGTTCTGTAGCACACAGCACTAATATTTACTGTCACCGGTACAGTATGCACGGTAATTAAGTTACAGTCATCAACGGGGTGGATGTTAAGCAAAGATGTTTCTGTGTGAGCTTGGATCTCTTTCACATATATTTCATAGAAGTGTAGCATCACAGAATGGTTTGGGGTGGACAGGATTTTAAAGCTTGTCTTGTTCTACTCCCTTTCCATGGCAGGGACACCTTCCACTATCCCATGTTGGTCTAAGCTCTGTCCAGCCTGGCCTTGGACACTTCTAGGGATCCAGGGGCAGCCACAGCTTCTCTGGGCACCCTGTGCCAGGGCCTGCCCACCCTCACAGCCAAGAATTCCTTCCCAATATCTAACCTGAGACAGCCCTTGAAACATTTGTAAGTTTGGTTGATGAAAAGGAGAGAGAAAAAGGTTTAGAAGGATTTTGGCATCTGATCTAAGCTCCGTATCAGCCTCACTATGTGCTCCTCACACCAGAGGGATGGCAAAAGCCACCTCAGGTCCTTACTGGCTGAACAGTGACTGTGTAAGGGAAATCAGTGCCACAGCAACTGCCTTTTTCCTAGAAGATGGACCAAGGTTGAAAAATTATGCACTTGCCAGAATCATTATCCTCCTTCAGATCATGGGCACTGATCTCACCTGTGTCATCTGTGGTGGCAGGATGGTGCTGAGGGGGTCTCCTGTTTGTTCACAGGGTGCCTGGCTTCATCCTTTTCTCTCTCATCTCTTCCCTTATTAACTTCAGAAGGATATCATGTGAAATTAATAAAAACATCCTAGGAACAGATGGAATTCTGCCTATAGTGACAAACATAATATGAGCTTTAAGAGCAGGAATAGCTTTTCCATCAAGCTCCAGTCTAAGGTTTTCAGGACACATCTTTCCATAAGCACAGTCTCTTTGGAGGGCACCAGAAAATCTGGAACGTGCCAAAATTCCTAAGTGATCCAACTTTTTCCTGCCAAACTGTCCATCCACTTTGACAGTGTCCTCCCATGCTCCTTTTCCTCCCACCACCTGGTGACACCAGCCTCATCTGGGCTCATTTTGTCACAACCTGGCCATGGATGCCTGGAGATAATTGTGAGACACATCTGCTGCTGTGCACGTGTACCTCTGATTTCACAGCAACGCAAGGTGTAAGTTTAAATAAGTAAATCAAAAACGCATTCAGAGCTGTCTAAACCTCGTGACCCTCTGGCATGTTGGTGGTCAGACGAAATTTTGACAAATCCCACGACTTCCTCACCATTAGGTGGGCACAGAAAGTCCTGAACCTGAGTGAGAGGCATCTGTCCCCTGCACTTCTGGAGTCAGGGAGTCCAAAGGGACCAGTTTCCAACAGCACAACGATTTGCCTCCCCACCACATTATGCTTGGCAAGTGGCCTGAGACAGATGTACACTTGCTCCTTAATTAGACAGCTTTTCCCTTTCTATCCAGTGAGTTATCCTGGTTGCTTTCACAGGAGAGTGTCCATAGGAAATGCAAGAAGCACAACTTGTGCCCCTTGAAGCTTTGCAAAGTGCGCTTGAATTAAGGAAGAAAAAGGCATCCCAAACTGATATGCATGTGATGATTCCTCCTGCACTTGGGCAGGTTTGGGGTCGAAGGTTTCAATTCCTCTATGAGTGAATCCTCAGACATACAAGTAAAAAAAGAATAAAAAAGGGTTTTGGGCTTCACAGGGTAAAATCTCATCTATGCAGAAACTATTTGGGATATGAAGCAATTAAAGCCTTGTGTGAGTAAATAGGAATTTCTGCATCCTGGGAAGGTTTTTTAGTGCCTGAGCAGAGCCTGCAGACACTTTGGCCACGCATCTCAAAGTTCACCTCCCTTCACTACTTGCTCCAAAGCAATATTTTCTTAGAAAGTATCTACTGATGATCTTAGGGATAAATGGCATTGCTTCTGAGGTGGAGCCCTCACCTTTCTGGGCCTCTAAAAAGATCACAGATTTCTCTTTCAGCATCTGGTTTCCATAACAGACTCTCTTTGTACAGGTAGGCTACCCAAAACACAAAATATAAGTGTTGTTCTGTAATAGGCAGGTCATGTACATTGGCAGAAAATGGAAGAGGAAAATTACTTTAGGCTCTCTTTACCTCCATAGAAGAGAATCATAGGATGGTTTGGGTTGGAAGGAACCTTAGAGATCATATTGTTCCAACACCCCATGCCTTAATTCATCCCATGTCCCTGTTTCCCCCTCCCATATTTGCCTAGCTTTATGAAAGCCATTTAGGATGAAAAACTAGTTTACTGAGGGTCTGTACTGTAGGAGCAGCATTTCCAAAGAGGTCTCAATTATCTGAAATACAGGTTCTGTGTGAGGGAAAAGGTATATCATGGTAAAGAGAGTAAATAAAGAGGGTAAAATGCCTCTGGAGGGTAACCATTCCCAGGACCTAATCACTTGATATGGGCCAATCCAGGGACTCTGGACACACACTCATGTTGAAGGTACCTAGAGGAGCAAAGACTCATTTGTCTCCTTTATCCATTCCTGAGGCACCTACCTGACAGAACAAGGCTGACTTTCATCAGAAAAAAAATTAGTTTGCTGTAGCAGAGTTGTTGGTTCTTTCAGAATGTGCATGAAGTGTCCCCTGTCATCCTTCTCCTCCTTTCTCACACCATGTCCAGAAATCTCAGACAATGAGTAACATCTTTTCCATTCATGCTTGTGCTGAGTCTGCCTAAGCCACTTAAAATACTCACCTTTTTAATCTATTAGCTGTAGCTGATGTACTCCATGATAAACTCTGGAGAACCAGGGGGTCTTTGTCCTCGTGCCAGGGGTGTCCTGATGGCAGAAGCACACCCAGGACAGGGGAGCACAGACCCAGAAAATGCACCAAATGCACCAAAATGCACCAGGTCTCAACCTCTTGTGTTTCAGACAGGATGTTGAATTGTCCAGTCAAGGAAATGTTTTGATTTTCAAACTGATTTTCAAACCCATTCCTTTTTATTTTTTTTCCCCTCCTCCCTTTGTTTTGGGAAATGAGAAAAATATATAAAAGCAAGTTATTAATAAAACATCTATTATGCCCATGGGACAGAGGTCCTTCCGTATTGTTCAGATGGCATGTTTATTGTTGACATCTCTCTTTTCTCTGAGTATGCACAGAACCCTGAAATCCTTTTACATTTTTAATAAGATTATTTCTTTTTTTCAATCTAGTGCAAGAAAACCGCATCTGCAATATGCATAATACTCTCAAAAACTGCAGTATCAGAGGGAAAGCACTGCCAATGTTTTTGGCTATGTGCACTTCAAAGAGACATGATGTGAAAAAGAACAGCACTGTAGGTCTCGGGAAGGTGCTCTCATTTTACATCTCAGGGCGTGTTTGTTTAAGGTAGTTACCTTATTTTTCAGTTGTCACATTTGAGGTGAAGCACATCATAAGGACAAAGGGGAATTTGTTTTGTTTTCCAGACAACAGCACTCCATAAGGCTGGAATAACCTATATTATTGTGCTCCTTTGTGTGGACTTGCAGTCTTATGGAGCAAGGTGATCATCAGCTCTGTGTTCCTGCAGCACTGCCATGTTCTCTGTATACACAAAAATAACATTTAATTCCCCAAATTCCCTGTGAACTTGTTCCATGCACTAAGGACAGCTCAGTTCCTCAGTGCAGGGGAGAAGTCAGATACAAATAAGCTGCTTGATTCTTGCAAGAGCTGTTGAAGAAAGAGTTCAATAATGAAAATATTAAGGATCCTTCCCCCTTGGATAATTAGAGCTTTGTTCTAAAAGGCAGAATAGACACATAGAGCATCCAGTGAAAGACAGAGCAAGTTATAAGAGGTGTGGCAGATCCTCCATTTGAGGGAAGGTTGAATTGATTAAGAGACAAATGAGAGGTGATGTGTTAGTGGTATATAGGAGAGTGAATTGCCAGGAGAGGTCAGTCAGATGATCCTATTTAGCCTTTCCCATAAATCAAGAGCAAGCAGAGTGCTATACAATGGTACTAAAAGCTAATGAATTTAAAAGTGATACAAGTAAAATATTTTCTTACATGGTGCATAATTAACCTGGGAAATTCATCAGATACCATTAAGACAAAGAGCCTAGCAGGATTAAAAATGGGTAATAAGTGACAGAAACTACATAAAGACAGAAATGTATACAGGGTGTTCAGCCATTTATTTTAAACCATTTGGTGCCTAGGGCTGCAAAGAAACATCCCCTGTGGGAAAGCTTGACATAATGTTGGACTTTTTCTACCTCTTTTACTGCAATGTGTAGGCTGGAGCCTGAGCCATGGACTGCTCAAACCACTTTCAAGATGGTCACTTTGATTTTCTAGAGCAGAGGCCACACCACTGCCCACCCAAAATTGCAACCAAAAAATGTTCAAAAGCTCGCCCTAAAGCTTCTGAGCTTTGAGACAATATAGAAATCACTGATGGGGAGATGCTTATTCTTTTTGTCCACTGGACATGCAGCCAAAACACTTATGGATAAGAGCTGAGCACAGAAACTGTATTTTGACAAAGGCAGAGGAGGGAAGAAATGTGTGAAATTTGAGTCTGCATTTTATTAACTGAAATGTGCTCTAAAATGGTGGTGTTTGCGGGTGATTAATTGTCACTCATTCTGAGCTTGCTGTGTTTCACGGTCCCTCTTAAACTTGTTAAACAAAGCCTTCAACTTCTACTGAAGGTGTAAGGTGGTGTCCCAGGTATTTTGGAGGTGTGGACAGCCTGTTTTGCTGGGAGAGGGTAGATTCCCAGCACCTTTGAAGTGTTTCTGAGAGTTTGAGAACAAAATATGGAAAGACAGAGAAGTTCCCCCTGGTGAAGAGTTTGGAAGACAAATTTATTTCTCTTCTGTTTCCTCTGCGGTTACCCTGCAGGGCTGGGTGTCTGCAAAAATCCAAATACCTGATTGGAATGGGTGAATTCAGGTTTTAGAATATAAAGTTTCTGTGAGAGTGGTGAGGTCCTGGCACAGTTTGCCCAGAGTGTCTGTGGACTCTACATCCCTGGAAGTGTCCAAGGCCAGCAACCTGGTCTGGTGAAAGGTGTCCCTGCCCATGGCAGAGGGTTGGAATGAGGTGATTTTTAAGGTTCCTTCCAATGCAAACCATTCCATGGTTCTATGTAAAAAAAACAAGGAAAAAAAAAAGGTCTGAATAAAATAAACACTTAAATAGAAAACTCTCTTTTGACACGAGTGGCTCTGTCCTCAGTTTCTCACACATTGATGTGCAGTGGCATTGCATGTCCAACTTCGTGTCTTGAGTCTTGAATGCATTTTTATTTTAAACATCAATATATATTTTGTGTGAAAAATCTGATTTTTTTCTATCCAATTGTACAACCAAGTCTTTGCAACAAAGCTCTCTAAGGAAAAATGGACATTAATTCTAGCAATATTTCAGGTATGTCTGGAAGTATGAGGTTGAGGAGTGCTAAAATAGCCTGGAGTATGTAAGTAATGGCAGAGGACATTAATTTGCTGTGACCACTCATGGTGAATTGGCACAAGGATGAGATTGTTGCTTTAGTAGTTTCAAGAGAAGGGTTTGGGTATGGCCTGACCTCCACAGGCCACTTGTTTGTCCCTTGGTCCTTAGGGAAAGGTTGGTTTTTTTAATCCAAAGTGGGCGCTAGCAGAGGTTTCTATATTCTGCAGAACAACAATTGCCCTGGGTTCCATTTCTGCATCCCACAAAGCCCAGGACTTGTGACAGAGCCGTGCCTGTGATTCTGCTCAGCCTCCCTGTGCTCCACGTTTCCTTTCTGCAGCAGGAATGCCATGCAGGGGAACCTGCTGTGCCGTGATAATATGTGCATTCCCCCAGGCTCTTCCCTCAGCCTCCTCTGAGAGTCAGCCATGTAAAATCTACACACTGCCTGATTACAGTGGTGATTGTGAGCCCAACTTTCTTCCCAGCTTTCCTCCCAACTCTACCCATGGTCTATATCCTACGTGGAAATTGATTAGCTGAACTTCTTGAGTGCCTTGGGCTGAACAGCAGCCTGAGGCTGTGTTGCAGCATGGGGTGCTTGCAGAAAAAGGCTGTTACCTGCTTTGGAGCTGTTCTGAAAGAGAATTAAAGAACTGTTAAAATACATGCTACTCCTAAAAATATATATATCTATATATGTGCAAATAAAAAGAGCGATACAGATTTGTTCAGGGGAGTTAATGTCTCCTGTTGGCTGTAGCTCAGCAAGTCAGTGTGTCTCATCATGTGTTCAGAAATCCTACTTTGCAGAGGGATTTCTTGAGTTAAAAAACTAACAATATTTTTCACTGGAGCTTATAATTCAATACATTGATTTTTTGCTTTTATTATAATTATAAAACTTTGTAGCTGGAAATGCCCTTTTTTGGTTCTATTAGAGGTTTCTTTCTGGAGTTCCCTTTTACTAAATCAATCCAAGTTTTGTGCTTATTCTTCTCAAGCAAGTTTGAGTAGAAGATGCTCTTCATGGGGAGAAGATGCAGATAAACAGCAATCCTTGGACATATTTGTCTCTGCTGCATTCTCAGCCTGCATTTTTCTGATCATCTACCATTAATAGCTTCTTGCTCAAAATATCTGTGGCCCTTCTCCAACTGATGCTGGCTCCTGAAAAAGAAAGGTCTTCTGCAAGTCTAATTTTGACTTGCTAAAAATTTAGCAAAATTTGAGCGAAACTCCTACCAAGTGATAGTGAATATTTTAATGAGTAACAATTGGAGGAGCAGTGTGGTGGCGATACAGGCTCAGGGAATTACAAAATTTGGACACTTTTGGGATTTAGAAATGTTTATGTCCAGCGACAAGAGTCTGTCATAGCCCTGGGCTGTGAGTTGGGTTAACAAATTACCTGAGCAGGAGGAAAAAGAAGCCCTGCTGCAGTTAAGGCATGAACGTTTATTTTTATTTTTATTTTTTTCCATTCTTACCCTGTTTTATCCTTCTGGTTTCTGCTGATGGCAGGGGCTGAAGGGCTGGCTCTTTGACTAATGGTCGAGTCAGTAATTTTCCCCATTAAATGAATATATGTATTAAAGGAGACAGGAAGAATTGGTCTCTTGGGGAAGGAAGCAGCTTGGTAGCAAGGCATGGTCATTCCTTTGTGTTGTCGGGATGAGAAAGGATAGACATCTGCTCTAGGCCCTGGATTTATGCACTCCTCTGCTCAGAGCCACTTGTGTCCCCCAAATTATCTGCCCACGTCCAGGCTGCAATTTAACAGAGCATTTAGCAGAGCAGTCAGCACTTTTGTGCAGTGCTCATGTAAGGAACCCTTCAAACCCAAAGAAAGGCTCATGTGTCCAAAAGTTTCCTTGATTTTTTTCCCTCCCCCCAAACCAGTTGATCTTAAGAGAGATATGGTGCATTTCATAAGCCTTGTCTTATAAAAACAAGACAAGAGGAGTCTCCATGCTCCGAAATAAGCTTGAAAGAAGATTAATTAATTAATTAAGAATCTTTTCTTCTGAGTGCAACAGGCTCCAAGTAACAAGTGAACTTTTCATTTCCAGTAATAGCAGAAATTACCTCAATAGCATGATTGTGAGCACCCGTGGGGCCATAATGTGAATGGTCTTTATTAAGGAATAGACTGAACTTCTGACTATCTTTCTTCCAGTCATTTCCACAGGCTATAAACAGCGCCTGGTTTGTTGCTATTAAAAGAGTCTACAGACGATGATGCTGAAAAGCATCACTGTTTAAGTACTCATGGCCTGACGTTAACATGAAAAATATTTTCTTGGACATAAAGTGAATTTGGGTTCTCCAGCACATTATAATTTTGTTCAGAAGCGATTGCGCTGGGTATTTGCGAGAAGAGGGAGAATTTATTTGGTTTTGTGTTTTTCATTTTAATTACTGGTCACTACCTCTCTGTTTTGCTTGAATTTTCAGACATGTGTGAAGTCAGAAAAAAACATCTCGGGGCCAGTTTTTATGTTTTCTTGGTGTTATTTTCTGCCTGTGTAAGTACCTGATGAAAGTGCCTGGTCTTAGTTAACGATCAGGCTTCGTTATATATTTGTTCCCATAAATGAGCACTCCAAGGAGTGACCTCTCCTGAATAACATGGAATTTTGCACAGCAGTGCTAAGTAAAAACTGAAGCAATCCACGATCTGCTGAGGTGATATATTGAAGACATATCTCTCATGCACAGCAGACCTATGCATTAATCCTATGTTTTGGGGTCTTTAATTGCTTTAAATATTTGCTTCTGGATCTGTGTTTCACACATCTTATTTACATGGTTTATTTTTCATTTTATGAACAAATCGATAACCAGACAGACTCTTTACCACACTGGATTAGTTTTATTTATTCTCTTTGAACTTGATTAAAAAGCTGTCAAACATAAGTCTACATTTTATCAGCAGAATACTTTTACAAAACAGGGTAGGAGATGTGTATAGCTGGAAACATACATTTCAAAACGAAACAATATTTGATATATTCTAGACAGTTACCCTTTTGTTTATCCATGACAACTGAAACTAACCATCAAATGCATAAATTGATTCAAGTCTAGCCAAGTAATCCTAAGGGCATATGAAAAGGCTTTTTTTTAAAGTTCTTTCTAGATGAATTTAATGTAGTTCACCAATAAAGCATCCTCAGGAGCACAATACAAATGCTACAGAACATGAGATAGCTGGGGAAAGCGGGCAGATGTACAGTGTGATGAAGAATCAAAATGGATGTTACATTAAAATGAGCAGTCATGCAATGTCTTCATTTCATGTACTGCATTTAAGTAAAAATACCAAAGTTCCAATTCCATTTTTAATTTCTTTTAGGCACTGTTATGCAAATAGTGACAGTCTCATTTTGTTTGTGTTTGTTTATTTTATTTGTTTAAAAGCAATAAATGATTTTTTTTCAGCTCTTGGGGTAGACAAATTGATTATTCATCATGTCTTTAATTTTCGACGTATATCAAAGAGAAAGGTAAATTATACTCATATTAGGTATGAATGATCTCATATCACTGCTTTAATTCATTGCTTTTAATATACATGTTTTAATCCGTTTTCCACAAACCTCCTCAAGCATTATTTGTCTTTCTGTGCCATTGCATATATTGGTAAACAGCATTTTCTATGGTCTAGGGCCATATGCTGTGTGCTCAGCTTGCAGAAAAAGTGACACTTGGAGTGCTAGCATAATGAAACTCTCAAAGGGTTAATGCAGAATACATATAGGCAAATGTTGACAATATTTTTTATCCCAATGTTTGAAAATTAGACACAAAATCATCATTAAGTTTGCACAAAATGAGGCATCTGTCACTTGAAAGAAAAAGAAATATTTCAGAAATATGTTTACAGAAATGTAAAAATATTGGACATCAAGACAGATGTGAACGTTTTCAATAACAGGCCCTGTCTGTCAGTCTTCCTCCGAGCCGAAGATCTTGCTGTACTCACTCAGCATAAGTTCAACGATCTGATTTTGGTACAGCATGTGGACTGCCATGTTCCCTGTCTCCTTTTCAGGTCTAAGGAGTGTTGGTCCAAACACAATTCCTAAGCTTTGTGTTGACATAAGATTCACGGATTCCTTGGCTGCTATCCTGTTGACAAAAGGAAAGAAGTGGTTAAAAAAGAAGGGTGTCAAAGGAGCCACTGTTGCTCTTGAAGTACATAGAGGCACTTTTTTACTGTTTCTCCTCATAGGGACTTTGGTTAACTTAGCAAAAAGAAAGAAAACAGGGAGGAAAGAAAAATTTCTGCCAGTGTGAGAAACAAGGAAAGAAGAGTTTTTGTAGATCCAGGGAGAAGATTCCCTGCTTCCCTTAACGTGGTCTCCAGCACTGAAAGAGTCGTGAAAAACCAAAAAAAAAAAAAAAAAAAAAAGCGCATTAATATGAAGCTCATATGAAACACATTCCTTCTGCTAATTTAAATCCAATAAAGTGAGTATGGCCTGAAATGGATTGTGAAATTTATGTAACTAAAGACTTTTGCATGCCTTATCCTGACACAAAGTTTCTTGAAAGACACAGAGACCACATACCTTAATGAGATGACTTAGAAAATAATGGTGAGGATTATAACCTTTGATATCTTTATTACCCACAAAATTACAGGAGAAGGACTATTATTATTAAAAGTTGATCTTGTGTCTATATTAAGACTTAATATTCCTGTGGAAAGGGCATTAAGGATGGAGAAGTCTGGTCTAAGAACAGTACAGGTTTAATGGATGGAGTTTAGGTAGGAAGTTTGGCATAAATCTCCGTGGTGGTGAGTGCAGACTAAGTAGAAATCCATTTCCCTCAAACCTCCAGAATATATTATATATCCTAGGGTTGGAAAGACTAGTAAATGAAGATACATATTTTATAAATAAATTGCACAGCTCTACCAAGGAATGCAAACTAAATGCAACCTTATTGTGTAAATGTTTGAATTTATGGATGCTTCTTTAACCTGCTAGTTTTAACTTAAGTATTCCAAGTGGATTGTTGAAGCCACGTTCTGCTTTTTGCCCTCTTCTGCCATTGTCACTCATTTACCTTTTTTAGATCCAGACAGCAATTTAAAAGCCATCAGAGCTGACTGTTTTCCCATACCTGTTGCTGAATTTACAGCAAGACACACTATAAGGAAAAAACCTTTGTGAGACCTAAAGGCTTTAAAAAGGATTTCTTTAATGTCAGTGGGTGGGTCACAGAGCAAAAAGTATCTCTTGTGGATTTGTGCCAGTCTTGTCATTTACCACATTCCTTGAGCATCAACACTGGTGTATTTTTCACCCATATATAAATAGGAAGAATTACTTAGTTCTGCCTCATGCTAGTAACCGTGGTGTCCATTGCACAAAACACTCTCCATATGGCACTAATCAGATTGGCTTAACTATTAGTTTCTTAAAATATAGCATCTTCATTAAATTTTTAAAAAATTAATTATCTTTCCTCTGCGGTAATATTAATCTATCATCTCTTCTCTTAGGAGTTCAGAAAGTCTCAAAAGTTAGTAGTTTTGTTGCCAAGCAACTGTGTGGGCTTCTGATGGATGTCACACATCTTTATCACAATTAAAAATGTTACAGAGGTGACGAGATTATTTTGCTTAATGCCACTTTTGCAGAGGCATGTGCAGCAAGCTTGAGACATCTCCAGGAGAGAAACTTGATTTCTGTTGAGTTCGTTGTGTGGTGAAAGTTGGAAACTTCATAAAGTATTTGGAGATGACATCAGCAGGAGTAATGTGTGCTCACTGAGGGGGAAATCAGCAGTTTTGTGTTGGGTAACTTTGGAGATAGACAGTTTTGCAGCATCAAATGTGTCTTTCCAATAAGATGGCGTCAATAATGGACAGCAGTGATGGAGCTGGAGGAGAAAATCCTTGTGGGGAGAAGGAGGTCATGGACATGGATAAACAGAATGAGGGTGAAGGAAAGTGGCACCAGAGCTCAGTTTACTGGAGGGACTGGAGGAGACTGCCTTCCTTTGTAAAACATGGAGCAAGGTGTTGATTTCCTGTGTTCCTGATGTGGACATGGAAAATTGAAGGTGCATGGCCTTCCCCTCTGTCCTTGTTTGCCATCTTTCTGAAGGAGAGTAATTCTCCCGGTTTATCCTGGAGATTCCAGCCTTCTCCTGGTTTATCCTGGAGGTTCCATCCTTCTCATGAAATCCTGGCAAAGTCCAGGCATGATAACAGTTCCCAGAAATCAGGAGGTGGGGGAATGGCAATGGAGGATGTCTGTAGTGTCTGTTGGTGACCATAAAAATAAAAAAACATAAACCAAGCAAACTAGGGAACATGGAAAGTCTGGATAGTTAAATAATATGTGGTGAAACACAACCACTGGAGAGGTAGAAGGACGGAATTAAAAATCCAGCCTGAATAAAATAATTATAAGTTTTGGACTTTATGTCTTTTTGAATTACAAATATTTACCAAAGAAACTCTATAACTGATATTTTTATCATCTGTCCACAAAAAATGAAGTCAAAGCAAATCAAAATCAAATACACACATTTAGCTTATTACTATTGCTACTAAGTGGAATTGAGTTGCTAAAAAAGAAAATCCTGAAAAAATGGGCAAGAATTTTTTTTTGGCAAGAAAAAGAGCAGAAAGAGTGATACACCATTTTCAACATAAAGAGTGAAAGGAAATGCCAGAGGTACTTTTTGTCAAGCCCAAATGAAAGGAGCAATGATCCATCAATTTAAGGTTATTTTAGAAACAATCTATAATCCGGTGCCACAGATGTTGGAACCATATCAAGAAATTGTTGGGTGCAATGCTGCATAAGATTATTTTTTTTTTTCCTCCAAAATAACTGAGCTTCAAGAATGTCTCCAGTCCTGAAAGATCACAAGTCAGGAGATCTGCAGAAAATACCGTTCTCATTATTAATAGTAATGAAATTAATGATGTATTAAAACAGCAGAAGTGTCTGATAGGAAGGCTGTAGTGTCAGTGGCAGATATATAAGGAAAAATACTTGGAATTTATGCTTTGGCTGTTGCCAAGGCAACTGCAAACTGGAAAATGTGTGACGGAGAGCAGGGCAAGTCTACAGCTAAGAGGGTCATTGTATGGTGAGTTGGCTCTCTAGTTCCATTAAACCTACACTTTTCAAACTCTCTAAATAAAATCATTATTAATTTTGACATTTGGAAAGCACACTGGATTATTGCTTCAAACACAGTAGGTGTTAGAAAATGCTCTTCATCCATTTTTACTTCATGGTAACTGCTGAAGAGGAGAAAAGGGTTTCAGCAGTGACTCTGACTCCTCAACATCTCAATATTCCTACTGCACATAAAAAATTGGGGAATTCAGTGTACTTAGGAAGGAAATCCCTATTGGAAAGGACAGTTTTACTGCAGGCTGGAGAGTGTTGGAGGGTAGAGCCAGCTGCTCTGAGAACTGCTCACTTTTGGTTTTTTATCCTTTTCCATCTTTCAAGCATTTAATTTTGCTCAATGTCAGGGTCATTTCTACCCTTAGCAGAACTGGTTTTGGCCACACCTGACATCCTTACACTGTTTTAATTTATATTTAAGGGTAACTTTTCAGTAGGACAATCCTGCTACTCTTCCATGAACTGCTAATATACAGACTATGACTAAAGGACAAAACATTATACAATGAGGGGGTCAGAAGAGAAAGAAGGAGTCACTTGGAATGAGATTATGGGCCAGAATGTCAGGTGTAGGAAATGCTATCGCCCGAATTCAGTGGAGGATGGAGGGATAAAAGTTGGTTTTGGTCTTATCAGAATCCTGTTCACCAGTTATGAACAATATTTATGTTCACTAGGGAAGTCTCAAGACCTACACAGCGGCCAAGAGAGATTAAAGATAAATAGGAATAAAGAAAACTCCCCAAAAATTATTCAAAATTCTGTATTTATGGCATCTCTCCTCTTGGTATAGGAACTAAGGTTATGGAATTAGGAGCCAGCTCCTCTCTGAGTGGATATTCCACATCAGCCCATTTGGGTGGGTTTTGTACCTTTGCTGAGCTGTGCTGGTGACCACTGTCACAGCCAGAGCTGCTCATCCCGATGGATGACAGGACTGATTTGAAATGTAAGTTCCTATGAACTGCCTTAGCAGGTCAAACTGTGTGCACCCCATCGATTCACTTTGCCAATAATTATCCTCAAATTAGCCAATATCTGTTTCCTATCTATACTCAGGCACATGCAAATGTAATGTTGTAGCTTAAGGACTTGGCCCTGGGAAAGGCTCAGCTGCCTTCAGCTCTCCCCAGCAATAATTCTGTGAACAGGCCCTTTCCCTGCCCTGCTACAGGCCAGTTTTTATGCAGCAGCTTTCTGACTTTTGGTATTGCAGAGCTCCCAATCAATTTGAACATGTTAAAATTTGTCTCTTACGATGAACAGCTTACAGCTCAACATTTTACGCTCCTCTCCTTCCCAAATGCTGGTTCACAGGAGTTAAAAAATAACAGGTATTACATACTTTGCTCTAGTGACAAGACATTTGGGAAGGAATCATCCAACCTTGAAATAAAATCTTTATTGAAAGCAATTCTACATCCATGCCAGTCAGACACATTGTATGATCAGAGGAGGTGTCCCAGGGGAAAGCTCAGTGCTGTAGACAGGGTTGATTACTTGGACCTCCTGTCAGTTCTTAACTCATTGACAATGGCTGAGACATTCAGTACAACTTTGTTTTCTTTATTTGGAAGTAAAGTTAATACACTTACCTTAACTGTGCCAAATGTACTGGAAAATAACCTGATAATAAAATGTACCATCCTAGGAAGTGATAATGTCTGTGTGTGTATAAGCACATTTTTGCAGGGCTTTTGCAGATGGGATTTTCCCTGTTAGGAAGGAACCACAGCTACAACAGGATGCACAGATAAACTATCAGGTTGCTTCTCAACATATTTCCTTTACATTTAAGCCCTGTTGCACACTTTCCCGCGTACAGCATACCACAGCAACGCAATGTCATTTTCTGTTGTCAATTTATTTCTATTCAGCTGCAGTTATTGTTTTTTGAGAAGAACCTGACTGGATTTTGGTACTAAAAGGAGAAGTGAGATGCAGTTTTGAGAGTCCTCTTAAAGCACAAACAACAACAACAGGGGTTCTATAACAAGTCAAAACCTTGCAGAGATATCCATATCCAGCTGGATAGAGCAGCCTAGGAGAGAAACCAAAATGCACCCACTGAGGAGGAAGAGTGCAGGGTCTGTGCATTAATTAACTCCATCTTGGGAAACTTATGGAGGTAACTGGTGCTAAAGTGAGCCCCTGAAACCACAAACTCTATTTCTGCAGACTGTTCAATTCCTTGCACTGCTACATAGAAAAATTCAAAATTTAGCATTCAGTTCAGGTTCTTGATATTTTATGAACACAGACTAAGCCTCATTATTATCTATGTCCTGGCTTTATGGATGATTTTCTTAGGTGCATCACAGTGGTATTCACCAGCTGATGAAGTTAAGCAAATGCAAACACCATCAGGGGAGTCCTCAGCTTGTTGCTTGTGAGATCTATACTCTGTGATGGAGCTTTGTGTGTTCAGAAGTGAGACCTGAGGCTTCTCCTTATAGAGGACCTCCAAAACACTACAATATCTCTCCTTTTCAAAATGTGCCATGTGGTTTCCTCTGCAAAAAATAAGCACAATTGAGGGGTCACAGTGCACTAATACAGTTTTAAGCTACTTGTATCTGGCTGTGTAAAACGTGAAGGCATTTTAAATCCCTGTTTGTTCCGTAGGTAGAATTTGAAACAATAGCTAGGCTGGTAATAGAGAAAGCAGGTCATGGCGCATGATATGTTACAAGAGGGGTCAGAAATAGTTCAGACATACTTAAGAGCTTGCTTTTGCTGAAAATAGCCTCGATGGCTGCTGGCCTACAGAAACTCCATAGGCTTCCTGTGCTCTGCAGCTGTGGGTTCGTGTTACAGCTCTTTGGGAAAAATCCCTTCTCCTTGGTCGCTCTGGGATCCAAGAACGAGCTCTCGATGCTGTCTTCCTGCACAGACCAGCCTTTCAGTGTGACCATTGGGTGGCTAAATATAGCACCTGGACAGCTGACAGGGCCCTGGTGGAGAATGGGCTTCCTCAGGGGATCCCCTGCATATCTCACAGCACGAGCCCTTCCCTGGATGAACTGCCTTGGAGCCTGGCCCTAAATGAAAATAATAACTGCGCTAACTCCCAACATTGCTTCACAGTTGGCTGGATAGACTGTGAAAAGCTGAGGAAAGGCATTTATTCTGGCTTAGCCTGGTTTAATGAGAGAACAGTTAAAAATAAAGTCTCCTCCTCAGCTTTGGGTGAACTTTGCTTCCTGTATGAGCAGAAGAGCATGTGTGCTCTTGCCTTTGCACATACCTCACAGAGTGCCTGTTTGGTGGAGAAAGACTTTATATTCTGGGTGGCTGAGGACAGCATAGAAAAACATATTCAGATATCTAAAGATACTCCAGTCTCTGCTGGGGTTTCATTCAGGAAAGGGCTTTGGAGAGGTCCTGCTTGTTCTTCTGCACAAGGGGAGGTGCTCCTGCTCCACTGAGGAGCTGTGAGAGGGGTGAGAGTTTATCTGCTCCTCAGCCTTGGGATTGTTTGTTTTTCTGGACATCTCCTGAGTCACAGAAGCTCCAAAGGCAGGAGTGGCACACTGGTGCAAGGACAGCAAGGGCAGGAGCTCATCACCACATCATGGCTCCATCAAACACCCTGGTGTGGGCAAAGGCTCAGGTTCCACTCCCTAAACCAAATTGTGGCAAAGAGATGGATTCAAAATCTTTCCACAAAATCTTCCCTATTACAAAAATTCTAAGTCTCCCTTCTAGAAAACTGATCCAACTGGGTGACCTGCTAGGTTCTTCCATTAATTGACAGTCAGCACTCTGTCCTCCCAGTCTGGCTTGGGTTTTAATTTTTTGTGTGTGACTGTGAACTGGTGCAGACTGATGCTCCTAAGAGGACAGACCTGGCTAGTCTGTGCTGCTGCTGTGCCTGCAGTTTGCCTGTTTGGACTCAGCCACTTGGTAAGAGTCAGCTGAGGGCCATGAACATCCTCAAGGAGCATCCTGGACTCCTCTGGCTGCAGCTCTGTGCACAAGACATCCATTTTTGCCTTCTTTAGCAGCCCTGTAGCAGCAAATACATCTCAGAAAAGAGCAAACCTCTTCTCAAAAGCCACATGGGCACTGCGAGCATGAGCTGCTCCTTGGGGAGGGGATGGGAGAGAGCAAAGCCTCCTGTGACAGATGTTGGGCAGATGTTGATGTACTTTTTAAAGGTGTTTGGATAGCACAGTGATAAAGGCAGTGAGACTACATATTCAGACAGAGGTATACCACATACAGGCCTTAAGTGTATTTTTGGCTGGTGGTGCAACTTTTGCTATGCTTGATTTTTTTTTTAATTTATTTTTTAATTCTATTTCTGATATATTTTTTTACTCCAGAACAGATAGCTTATTGTAAAGACCAACCTGCCAGAGGTCCTGGATTTGTTCATTTTTGTGGCCTGTGTGGTTCAGAAGGCAACAGATAGTTTTAAATAAATAAAACTTTAACTTTTTAAATTGCTTAAATATTTTTGTTCAAGAATGCCCGAAGCTACATTTTCTAGTAACATTAAAAATAAAAAGCAGTTAGTAACAATCTCGCTTAAATCACGAATTGTAAATATAGAACCTTTATCATCAGCACAGCACATCCAAAAATGTCTTTGTAAAATAAATCAAATTATATGAGTTAATTGATTCCAGGCAACATCAGCAACTGCAGGTGGAAACTGAATAACAGGATGTTTATTAATGAGGGACTATTAATCAAAATTGACAATATCAATTCCTGTTTCTTTTATTTGAATTCTACCTGCAAAATCTATGAACATAGTCGCTGGATTTTAAAATAAAAATTTAAAAGTAAAGAAAATGCTGACACTTGGGATTTTAGCTTTAGATGTAGGGCTATTTGTTTAAACAGCGAAAGGATATCCTAAATCCAATTTGACAGGCAATGCCAAAGATGCCAGTGGTAATTAATTAGCACTTAATTTAGACCACAGAACAACAGGATATGGAATTGGTGCTCAGTGCCATTTCCCCTTAGGCTTCATCTCATGAGGGTCAGGAGTATGGCTGTTGCATTGAAGGTCAGTAAATAAATTGGGGGAACACATTGACACTGGACTTTTCATGATAGATATCCTTCACCCTTATTGCTGCCTCTGGCTATGGCTGATGAGAAAAGGACTGCAATTGTTCTGTGAAGAATGCTGTGGTGCCCAGGCGGGAGTGGAGCAAGGTGGTGCCTGAGCTCACCAGTCCAACAATCACCGTGCTGGCAGAGAAATAACCCAACTCTGCGTCTGGGCTGGAAATAAACTCCTGACTGTAGCACAGAAAGCTTGAGGAACTCTGACAGGCGAGAAAATTCACTTAAAAGCAGCCCTTAAGTTTGCTAGATTTGTGAGCTTAGCTCTAGATTAAGCATAATTAAAATCAAGGGAAGATTTTAAAGTGAGGTTAGAAACTAGGTCAGCAAGGGAAAAAACACATTTCCTTATTATCCTCTTGTCTTTGTCTTAATAATATTTGGTACTCCTCCACAGAGCTAAAGGCTCTTAATAAAGGTGGATTAATGTTATTAGCAGCATTGTTTTCTGATGGGGACACCGAGGCTTTGATGTGCCTAATGATGGACTATCAGAAAGTGGCAGAAAAGCAGAGCCACCAGCTCTGGTTTGCAGCTCAGCGAGAGAAGCCACTCTGCAGCACAGCCAAAGCACAGGGGATGTGCAAAGCACACAGGAGACCCTACATCCCTTCTTCCCAAGGGCACATCAGCTGCATTCTTTGGTTCAGACTTGCTGGTGTGAAAGGTAGAAAGATGATGAGAGTCTGTATTATAATTTAATCCTCCTGCTCCCAGTAAAATTAGTGCATCTGTCAGACACTTCTATGCTCTCTCTTCCAGGAATCTCTACCTGTCTCTCAAAGGAGAGCCTGAGGTGGAAGGTCTAAGCACTGCCACTGACATGCAGTGATATTTCAGCTTTCTGAATCACTTCTCACAAACTGCACCCCACTCTGCTTAGATAGTCCAGTTCCCCATGTCCCACGGGGGGCTGAACAATGGGAACTCCAGTATTTACAGCAGGGTGGCTCTTGTTGCACGTCCCAGCTGTACTCCACCAGCACAGTTTTATCCCCCTGGTCCCCTGAAGGGCTGTGTGCATTGCTACACCGTGAAAACCCTGAGTTAGGCAACAGTCTGTGCTCAGAAAATGTATTTTGGTAGCCACAGGTTGAGAGTTATTTTAACTTTCACTTCATCACACCCTTTGCAGCATCTCTCTCTGGGCAGTGAGTGAAATTTTGATTACTCCGAAAGCCACTGACAAAAATCCAAGTGACTGGAAGCCACAGCTGAGTCAGAATTTCACCTTATATGAGCTTAACTTTTCTCATTTTGGATGATATCTACTTTTACTAAGTGGAATTACTGCTTTTGACTATGTTCAATCTATAACCTCTTGCAGCCTTCAATTACAGCCTTTTTGTGCTATAATCCAGTTGACAGCAAATAAATCAGCCCTGGATATGACAGGTTTACTTTCTGACTTAAAGCCCACAAGGGGCAATTGAGTGGAATTTCAACCTGGGATGTCAAGCTGTAGACAACCTGCTCAGAAATTCATCTTTTCTTCTGAGTCTAGAGCAGCCCATGAAAAACACAGTTTCACTAGCAACACATTGGTTTTGACCAGTGTCATGAATTAATTAGTCTGTTCTGTGAGCAAACCAGTAATTTTTGACATTGAAATCAGAGAATGTGGCAAAGAAGTCCACAAAACTTGGGAAAAAAACTCTCACCAAAGTTTTCCTCTTCTATGAGTTGTTATATCATAGAATCACTGAATCATTTAGTTTGGAAAAGGCCTTTAAAAATATCAAATCAAAGCATTGTAATTACTTCATAAATTATTTTGTTTCAAGTCTTTTCTAAATAATTAAAAAATTCAAATGTTGGCCTATTAACTGTCCCAAATATAAAAATGTCAGGGTTTTTTTAATCCTGTATTTTCACCATCTTGTTGTTTCAAATGAAAGTCTTTTTGCAGTGATCTACCCAACAGGGATGATTTTTTATGGGATCTGACCTCAACCAGGATTCTTCTTCTTCCAGGTTCAGTTCTTTGCTCCCCACAAGCTGCGATTGCAATATATCTGCACTGCATTTGTATCAGATTTGAAAGATGCTTTAACATGCCTCCCAGCACCACGATAGTTTCAGCCCTGATACTGAGCACGAGTAGGATGAACGCAGCTCTTAAATGCACTAGTGAGTATGTGCCACGAGTCTTTGATTTCTTTAAACTTATTTACATTTTACTCGCCCTTGAGCAACGATTTTACTATGTCAGCATTGTCTTTTCTACTTACACTTTTCTGTCTTGTCCGCTCACCTTAGCTTGATGTTTATTTTTTTGTGCACGTGTTTAGTGTGCTGCACTAAAAGCAGGGACTGCCTGGAGTGGAGGATTTTCCCTATATTGTGTCTTTCTAAGAAGCACTCTTTGTAGTACTGCAAGTTCCGCAATATTTCCTGGCTTTAAACTAGCTTTGAATTTTCTCATTAGTTCCTTTAAAGTCAAATACCCATTCACACATGCACTGGTCTCAGATGACTCTGGTCTAACTGCCTTAGATACTTTTATAAAGTCTTTATTCTCTACACAGTCAGCCCTACCTCTCTTAGTAGTTGTATTTCTTTCATCTTCGAAGCTTCAAGTGACCAGATTTGCCAATATCTGCTTCTGTCTGACCCTGATCAAAATCCACAGCTAAAAAAACTGGTGAGAAAACATACATGAGTCTCTTGGACCTCCTAACCCAAACAGTGCTCAACAGAGATTGAAGGATTTAGGAACAACAGGGACAATCTTGCTGTTGCTATCAAGACCTGCTCATTAGTGTTGGTAAAACTCACACAAGAAGCAGCTTGCAGGACACCTCTCTGTAGGTGCTGCCCCTGCAGCAGAAAATGTCTAACCTGAAGTGAGTGGTTGTAAATGGATTTACAAGCTGAGAAAGTGCCTCTTTAGCAAGCATATAGTGTAGTTTCAGGAAGCAGAGCTGTATAAATGTAATTTAACATGAGAAGTAATGGAAAGCATTTAGTATGCAATTCAGAAGGGTTAAGCAGCTCCTCAGCATAGTGGCCAGGTGAGAACCAAAGTGTGTTCAACAAGATGTGAAATTTGCCCTGTGACAGAAATCTCAGGGCTGGCTCTGAGTCCAGAGCAGCTGCAGTGACTTCCATGGGGGAAATGTTCTGAGGGAATGAAAACTCCTTATTTCAAGGGCAATTTTATAAGACTCTTATCCAGACATGGAGACAATCTGGGTTGTCTGAGGAGGTGGTGGAGTTGGCTATTACTACTGCTGCCAGAGCCCTGTGAAAATCCTCTCTGGACTGAGTTTGAACAAGGCAAACTGATGTTCCCAGTAAACTTTACTAACTGGAAAGCTCCCGTGTGCAATAGGGATGTCCCATATGCCATAAGCTGATTGTGGTGACTGCTGATGGTGTTTGGTGAAGGTCTGGGCTTGGCAGTGTGGATGGCAATGATCTGGGAGGTGACAACAGTTTCCAGATGGATGAAATGCTATCCTGAGGTGGTCTGGGGAGCTTCAGTTAAGTGCTGACACAGCAAACATGGTGCAAAAAGTCTGTGCTTTTTCCATGAAGGTGCTAGAAGAGCTACAGGAGGATCTGTAAAAATTACATGACTTCTCTGAATTCCTTTTTCTTGGCTTATCTCCATGGTGTCCTCTTTTGGAAGATCACAGCAAAGCTCTGGAGAGGATGTGGCAGTGCTGTCTAATATTGGGGCTGAGGTGGATGTAGAAACCCTCTTAGAGGAGGTAACTGGTTGCATCTTGTGGACCAGGGGAGGAGGCAAATTGGCTGGAGAGAGCTGCTTCACAGATTTATGATTTTACATTGCACCATAATGCGTAATATACGAAAAGATAAATATTTTCCGTTCAGCAACATCTTGCTGTATTTTCATCTAACTCTATAATTTTAATTATAAAGTGAACATAACCTGTATCAAATTATGATTTTGTTAACATATTGAATGAGGACAAGAAAAATAAATACCAGATTTTATACTGTACAGGCACATGAAGGTATAGTAAAAAAATCTGGTTTCCTTGACCACATTGTCATAATATGCATATATAACTGCTTATTGAATCCAGGCTGTGTAGACAACAGAAAGAACACTGGCTCCATACCATCACAATGCATGCCCACAACAAAGAGGAGGAAAGAACAGGCTCTTTCATTGTGTGTTTCTAAGTATTACCAACATAAGGGCTAAAAACTACCTCTGTCTGAAGTGTATCTATACACCCATGCATAAGTTATTAACTGGGCTCCCTCAGCACAGTTGCTGAAAATATTAATATATTCAAATTATATTCTAGCTACTGCAAAAACAGTAGATCAGACATATGTATTAAAATCTCTTCAGACAAAAGAAGTCATGTTATTCATAAAGTTCCTTCCCCCCCTCCTTACTGGAACACAAACCTTCATTGTATAGAGTGCACGAGAATGCAAGATGATCCTTAGATGTCAAAATGTGGCCTAAAGTTTGAATGTAATCATAAAACAGTGACTCCAACGCTCACCATAAACAAATTGTCACTGACATTATGTAACTTGGACTATTCACAAAGTATGAAAGATGGGAAGAATAAAAGGTGGCTGCTAAACACTATGGGCCAAATCCGAAGGTTGTGCCAAATTGCGCTAGTGGGCTGGGAATTGCAAACCCAGCGTGGAATTCGGATTTACACTCCTCGGTTCTTGGGCTGCTCAGAGTGAGATTAAGGCTATTTTTCATTCGGTTTGTCAGTAAGGCAGCAAAGCAGCAACCAGTGGCTTCTGCAGCCCCGCTGCTCGCTCTTAGTGGGAGATGGGAAAGTGGGATAAAAGTTTCCTAATTGCCACAGGACCCGTTTTTGTACAGAGTGGCTTTCTGGGCTGCAGGCAGACACAGTCAGCCGCCAGCAACACAGCCTGGAAAGGGAAGCATCACTCTCAAATCTGGTGGTCTTGAATTTCTCGTGATAATGTTCTGTAGGGTGCTGCCTCTTTGGGCTGAGACCCTGCTCTTCACCCAGCCTCCTCTGGGAAACTGATTAGTGAGGGATGACCATTCACCAAGGCAGAAGGTCTTATTTTTGAGCAACAACCAATCATTCATGGATGCTTTCCTTCAGTCCAGGCTTTATGAGTAAAGTATGTCTGATAATACATGCACTGCACAGATTTAAGTTGCAGCTAATGGTTGTGTTAATGCCCCTTATCAGGGACAACAACCCAACTAGGTGGTTGCCCACTCCCCCTTTCCCCCCAGCCCTTCCTTTAAAAAGTAAAATGACATTTTTTTTCCCAGCCTGAAATAATTGCTGAAGCAGAGATACTGGTTTAACTCATTATGAATTATTAGTGGAAAAGTGGGTCTCAGAAGTATGTTACATCTGAAATATTTCTCGTCACTTGAACATGTGCCGTCCAGAACTGGCCCTGTTCTACCAGGCACTGGGAACAAACACTTCGCATTCACAGATGCTCCTAATTTGGTGTGGTTTGGAGTGTAATTTAGATCAAACATATCCATGTAAATGAGTCAGGGTTTCTTAATTAGGTGCCTCTAAAGAAAAAACTTGGACCACATCAGTAGGTGTGGGTGTGGTGCCCACAGTACTGGAATCTTTCTATAGATGAAGCTGAGTTTTGTTCAGGCATACTGTAAGTTTTTCTTTCCTTTTCAATTTTTTTTTTTTTTCTAAAGCACAATAATAAATCTGCAGATGGCATAGACATAAAGACGCTACTTCAGAGGAGCTGTCTAAAACACTGTCTCTTTGGCAAATGCCTTAAAGTAGGTCATTCTGCTGTGATTTAGGTTTATATTTCATTGCCAGCTTTTTGTTCCCATTACAAGTAGGGTGCATTCCAGTCCACAGATTTGCTCTTCTTCTTTTATTTTTTTTTTGAGATTGGTTTTTATTTACAAGCATTTGTAGATCTTCATAAGAAAATGGCAAATACCCTGTCAGAAGTAGTAATCATGTACTTGACCACAAAAAGAGATGTATGAAGGTGATAACCTGTAAATATTGGAATGTGAAGTACCATTCTCTGGAAGGAAAAATTGTATTGATTCTCTTAACATGGTGATTGAAATGATTGTTGCATCTTTTGCAGTGTGTGGAAAAGGATTTGATCTAATGTCATTCCAGAGCCCTCACAGAGCAGGGCCATCCATGGCCTTAGTTGTTCAGGTATTTTCTTTTGCTTTTTATATATTTGCCACAGAAAAGCATGTATTTTATAGCTTATTAAAAAAATAAAAATCAGGGGCTGTTTTCCTATCAAAGTGCTGGGGGATTTACATGCCAAACTCTCGCTAGCCCTAATGAATTACCTGCATAAATTCCCTTTCAATCAATAGTAGAATAGATCCTATTGTATTATATTAATTATTTTGCACAGAAGGCTGACATTTTGGCATTAAGGCCTTTTTTTTTTTGTTTTGTTTTAAGTTCCAATGAATATCTGAAACACTTCCAGCAAATTATTTATTTCACAACCTTAATTCTGAGAAAAATCACGTATCTTTAGGCACAAAAATGAAAAGCATTGCAATTGACTCTTTGGTGACCTGGTCGTGGACGTTTGTGTTTTAGGGCCCAACCTCCAGAAATAGCAATAGAAAAAAGGGGGAAAGAGAATTGAGCATTCCTAATTTTGGCCAACAAAAAAAACCATTTCAGCCAGAAAGAACACTAACCCCGAGCAATATTAAGAGGTTACTAAATCACATAAATTAACTCCGCCAGTGATATTTCGCTAAAGCTGATGCGAGTGCAAACCAGAAGCAGGATTCTCACGTGGTCCTGATTAACTGAAGAGTCCTTAGCAGCAAGCAGCCCTCCCTGGGATGTGCTGGCCAGATGCACAAGTACAGCCACAGCACATGGATGAGCCTTCAAAGGCTTGGGGGGCTCGGCTGGGGGATTGGGGAGCAAGAGAGGAGTGGAAGTGAAAAGTGTTGGCTGTGTCGTGGTGGGAAAGTGCCTTACCCTCTCCATTCCTCACTTTCTTTATCTGAACAACTAGGATAATAAAACTTACTGACCTGAAAAGGAAGTTAGGAGATTTAATTAATGTTTGAAAAGCTTTTTTGAGATCGTTTGATATTGAGTAATGTGGGATGAACAATAGGAGCTCTTGGAAACAGGGGGCTCTATCTATCAGGATTTGTGTACTGCACTCAGCACAATGGTGCCGTGCAGCCGCAGAGTCAACTGTGTCATAAATATTTAAATTAAAACTATGTTAATTATTTTTATCATTCTGTTATTTGCTGATACACCAGTTCAGTACTTGGTAGCATTGAAAAGTGCCGAGTGCAATTATTTGCCTGACTGTTATGAAAATCAGGGTTTATATTTTTAAATACAGTTGTGGAAATAGGAAGTAGATGGAAGCAAGGGGTGAAAATGTGGTTTTAATTACTCATCCTCCTCCTTAAAAGCACTAAGCTGTAAGGTATTCTTTGGGGAAGAGCTAAACTTTGTAAACTTTCTTATTCCTCAAAAAGTAGGATTTGGCATGACTGCAAAATCCTCAGTAGCAGGTCACCCCCACCCCAAAGTGTACAAAATCAAAATGCACAAAGATGCTTCTGAGAGACTGGATTTTGTTGGGGTTTTTTTGCCTTTGAGCCAAAATCTACTATTTCTCCTGTCCTGTGCACACTCGTGCCTGGTGCACATTTTCTTGTGTCCACTAATTTCCAAAGGGTGAGTTTGGTAGACTGATGTGTGTATAACAGTGAGAGAAATGGTTTAATTCTTCTCTTTCCCCCAAAATGAGCCCCGGGAAGCTGTGGCAAATGGGATGAACATTGGCATTGCTCCAGCTCCTTTGTAAAACTCTTCCATGGCTGAAACTGAGAAAAGCACGTGTGCAAAAGCACATCCCAGTATATATTTGCCCTTCTCAAGTTAAAAGAAGATTAAATCATTTAATATAGATCTTAAAATGCCAATCAGGGATACCTGGTCAGTCCACCTACTCATTTCTCTGGTGGAAGAGGATGTTTCTCCTCCTCCCATTTCCAGTAGCTGCTCCCAAAGCTTGTAGGAGTATAGCTAAACTTTTCTGCCTGCTGCTGTCCCATGGCTGAAAACTAAAAGCTGTTTCTGAGTTGCCTGATTATAAAGGAAGGTCTTGATTCAGGAAATAATTTCAACAAATAGTCTTTCTCGTGCCTTCAGTTAAGGGCTTCTGCACTTTCCTGAATTTGGGCATTTTCCCTGAGGGAAAATTTAAATGTCTTTCCCGTATTTTGGGTTGTAGGTCTTCCTAAGGTTCACTGAGATTTCCCAAATAGAAGTTTTTTTATACAGTCCTTCCTTTCTGGGGATTGTTTTTTGCTTTCAGTAGCTTTTACTTATATTATTATTATTATTATTATTATTGTTATTATTGTTATTATTTTCTTAATAGAAAACTTGCACAGTTGTTAGTGTAATCTGTTCTTTTGCTGCGTGAGAAAAGGGTTCTCCTGAGCCTACATTTAATACATGATCCTGCCTGAAATCTGCTGATATGACATGTAGTTTACCATGTGAAAATCCCTTATGTTTGCTACATCTTTCCTCCACCAACTTTAGAGGGGGAAAAAAAAAAGTTTTCAGACATTCCCTGCTTAGCATTACTATATGATGTACTTCAACTAAATTTTCTGGTTTTCCCTCAGAATTCTGGGTACTGCTGCTGGACTTGTCATCACATTGTCATTGTGTCCTGGTGTGCAGGCTACTATGGGCTGCTGGCTATGCATGGCTTTGCTATTTTTCTTTTTTTCCTTAGTTTTTAATAGGTAAAAACAAGTCTGTTTAGTTGTGTATGGTTTGAAAAAGCCTTTGCTCTTCCGAATGTAGCTGCCACAGGTTGTGAGGTTTGAGGTGGGGGATTGCTCCTCTTCTCTGTTTGTCAAGGTTGGATGTTTTTCCTGTTCACAGACTTATGCATATGGGGGAAGGTCGTTTTTTTTCCCAAAAAACCCCTAAAAATTAATACCTATGACTTTTATTAGATAATATATTAATATCAGTGCATTTGTCTCAGACAAATAGTTCTACTCTTGATGAGGTAGATATTTCTCTTGATATTTCCAGAGAAATCGATGCAAACAATTAGTAGTAAGAATGAAGAATTTGGGCAGAGGGGGAAGGCAATCAGGAAGAAAATCACCATTCTCCCTCTGAAAGGGAAGAAAGCCTGGGTGGCATGTGAAAATTCCTTGCCATGCTATGTAGAGTATGGAAAAAATGGAGCAAAATAAATGGAGTTTCTTGGATTCAAAGGTGAATTAAAAGGAATCAGCTCCTGCCTGGACAAGGCAGCCAGATAGGGCACATTAACAGATCCACGTGATAAACCAAGAGGCAACTGCAGAGCTCCCCAGACAACCTGCCTGAAGTGCCTGCCAAGGAGGCAGATGCTGCTGCTGGAAGAATATCTTCCACAGTTGGGCATCTGGGTTCTGTGCTTCCCACGGAAGGGAGAGGGATGGGAGCGCCCCGCTGGCCCTGCCTTCCCGGTTAATTATTTCAACATCCAGCTCCTAGTTTGGTAAATAGCACACGTTATCCTGCCTTTGTGTGGGGAAATCAGAAGCAGGGAGAGGGGGTTTTGTCTCTGACACCTCCCCGTGCAGCATGTCCGCACGGATGGGAACAGCCAGACTGGGGTTTGGCTGCCCTGAGCTCCAGCCTGGTCAGATGTGACACAGCTCCGGTCTGGGAGGCACAGAGCTGCCTTGTGGTGGCAAGGAGCTCAACCTAATAAGCAGAGCAGGCTGAGATTCATTAATTTAACATTAATAAGCGCAGCTTATTAGCTCAGGAACAGTGCTGTATAATGCAGGCACACGGCTTCTGGAGCAGAGCGCCGTCTGCCCTCGCCAGCTCGGAGTGCGGAGATAAGGGCCCAGCCAGGGTGCTCCTCTTCCCTGCTGCATTTTGCATAAGGGAGAAAAGAGAAGTTTTCTGGTCACTGGAGAAGCTTCTGTGCAAATAAATCCCCTCCAGGTTTTTATATTGTATTGCTGGCTTATGCTGAGACTTTAAGTAAATGAAACTTGTTGTGCCGCAGTTTCCTAATGGGTGTGTAACAGCTAACTCAAGGTGCTTTGGTGAAAACAGGCCATAAAATAATACAAAGAGTGAAATTCTCCCTCTGCCTCACTTGTGTTACAATGCTGTGAGTAAATTACTGGGTACAAATAATGGTTTTTCAGAGAGGGATTGGTTGTGCTCAGTTCATGTTTGTTCAGAGTCAAGACAAAGCTTCTGAATCAAATGATGTCCTGTGTGTGCCTGAAAACTGGGACCAGAAAGGTGCATCAATTTTATCTTGTACCTGTGATTAGATCACTTTGTTTGGGAGTAAAAGGCCTGTGTAGGTAAGGAAGAGGAAAGAGAGGAGACGTGTGGAACTGGCGTATGGGACAGCAATATATTGGCTATATAGAGAAAGCAAATATTCTCTAAACATGTTCAAGTAGAACAGGTTGTTTTCTGTAGCCCTTTATTTGGGAAAATCCCTACTCAGGTTGGGTTTTGTTGTTTCTTTCCAGTGCAGTCTATTTGTTTGGTTTGCTCATCTTTGGGAAGCAGCATGAATAACCTAATAGTAGTTGTGCTCAATTATTTTTAGTATAAGTCATAATAAAAGAATTCCTTATGGAATTAGACTGACAAGAGTGATGAGATATGTCTGTTCAGCTCTGTATTTAGTCTATTCTGCTTTTAAGTAGAAGAAATTTCATGGAAAGATGAACAGGGACGTCGGTGGGTTGCGTTTTTTTTCTATCAAACACAAAAAACTTAAAAGAACAGGTAGTGCAGCCCCAAGCTCTGCTTTTAATCCACCTCCTGTGGGCTTCATACACTGCACTGTGACTTCTTGCAGCTTCAGAGAGCTTGGTTTAAGAGAGATATATGGCCCGGGTGTTAATCCCTGCTGCCAGGCCTTTCTCACAGACTCTCTCATCACCTGCTTTGTCTGGATTTCTAAGGAGGACCCTTCTGAAGTGCATTTCTCATTGTTATTTCTGCTTGATCTGGACCTGCTGCTGCCGACTGGATTGCTGCAGGATGGCTTAGGATGAGGCAAAGGTTGGGTTCTCGTGCTGAGTGTCAGTGAGACAGAGGCTCTCATGTTCTGTATAGAATCCACAGATTTAAACAGCCCCAAGGTACAGGTCTGTACAGCCCTGCTCTGTTTGACAGGAAAGAAAAGGGTAGGAGAAGGGTAGGAGAAGGAGGGTAATGCCACAGAAAGTGCATAGCTGCAATCCTCCTTCTCCCCATCAGAACCCCCTTAAAACCAGTTCAATGTTGGGCAAGAAAGGTCATCTCTACCAGCAAATACAGATATTGCAGTAATATGCCTCAAATAAAGGCAATATAGGTAATTTTCCAGCTAATCAGAGACTTTTGAAACTCCTGTGATTCACCCTGAGAAAGGCCTGTGATCAAAGGGGATGGACAAGTCCATGCTGAGTGATATTGGCACCTCTCCTCTGAAGAGTGTCCCTAAAATTGACATAATTCTACACTTTCTTACCTCTGCAAACTAGTCGTGTTTCCTAGGTTGATTAAAAAAACCTCACATTGTCTATATTTGCATAATATAAGCATCTCATCATTATTAAAAATCTAAGTACACTACATCATTCTTATTTATGGATCCATGAGGCCATTCAGACTGGCCCCTATCTTTAGCATCAACAAGTTCTAGGGAACATAAATATTTATTTGTTTGGGGTTTTTTTATTTTGTCCTTTCAATATCTATTCCACTGTTGCTTCCATCTCAATGGAGCAAAGCTTATGGAATAGCCCTGTCTTTTCCTGAGGATGTGTTTGAGGCAGAGAAGACGACTGACCTTCTTCAGAGAGACTCAGACGATTGCTTCCCTAATGCTTAAACCCCCAAATGGCTCCACTGTCACGTCTTCCTGCCTTCCATCACTCTGTGCCTCTGTGTTGCCTCGGTGTACCTCTGCATTATGAACTATTGCTATTTCATTTCCTGTATTTTAGTTGCGTCATTTTTCCCTTTATTTTCTTTTCTTTTCTCCAAAAAACCACCAGTGTCGCTCTGGTTTTGCCAGTTATTCTACACATCCACAGCCGGAAACAATTGCTGTCCCAAATAGATTATGCTCTAAAAAGCCAAGGCAGACAAAGGAAGTATTATCATCATTTTGTAAACAAGGAACCAAGGCACAGGGAGATTAAATGATTTACCCAAGGTCACCCAGAACATCCGGTCAAAGCCAAGAACTGAACCCACGTCTCCTGAGTCTCAATCAAGTGATTTAACTATGAGATCAAAGACTTATTGTGTATACCTGATATCTCTCCCCTAAGACACGGCAACAAAACTTTTTCGGGTTAGGATCAATGCCACACAGAGTGCAGTAAATTTTGTATATGGCATATCTGTGCTGACAGCGTGTACCCACTGCTTACACTCAGGCTCTTCCCAGGAAATAATTTCCCTTATTATTCTTCCATTGACAGTAATAAATTATCACCCTTCTCTGGATAACCTGCTGAAGGAGAGAATTGGTGCACACAGCACACCAAATGAATGCACAGAAAACTGTTTTTCTGCACTGCCAAACTCTGTCATTTTATGGACTGCTTAAAATCCTTCCATGCTTAATGAAATGAGGACATTCCCACAACTATATGGACTTCATTTTGCCATTTCAGCTGGGAGATGCAAAACAAGATAAAGGATCTACATCTCTTACATGCACATGCCAAGAAATGGTCTCTATAAAGGCATCATTCATTATAAGCTCAGAGTAGTCTTTGATTTGGAGCCTTTATCACTCACTCGCTGGGGTCAGTATATCATTCCTGGGATGAAATACTCCTCTGTGCCTTGATGGGGCCCAGATCCTACTCAGTCCCTCCAGTTTTAGGGGTAGTTTGGCTGAAGAGTGACAGTGGAAAATGGCATGGGTGGTGCCAACAGCAAGGAGGAAGAGGATGACAGAACCCTGCCCTTCACGTGCCCCTGTCCTGAGGTCTCCCTGGTCATCCTGCAGATCAAACAGCCCCAGTGGGTGTCTCAGTGAGCCCCAGGGGCTATGGATGCTTTTATTATTATTGCCATGAGGCACAGGAGGAAAACCCAGGGTGAGCGTGACACCCTGGGTTGATTTTTTGGGTCTCTTGCAAACGCAGCTCAGTGAGTGTGGAAACCACAGGGGAACGATAAGGGGGAACCTCCCAGGGTCATATTTCTGCCTCTATGGCATCTCAGGAACATCAGGAGAGCAAAGATGCACTTTCAAATGTCTCCTCAGAGTTTCTCAGGTGTCCTGTGCTGTCACAAGCTCCTTGTGAGGGACTAGAGCACACAATGTGTTTTCTTGAGTGATGTTATTTCTGACCTCAACATAGCCCAAGATTAGTAGAGGTGGCTGAAAAACAGGGATCTCAATGTTGAAAACATGATAATCCAAAGGCCATTGATGGAGAAATTCAATCAAATTGGGTGAATGCAATCTGGAACATGCCAGATTCCAGTTCAGTGTACCTGGAACATGGTAATCTCGATGTTTTTGAGTGCATTGAGGGAAACAGAATTGTCCTGATTTCTACTAGAGGAAAAAAATTGGGATTTTGCTTAGACATCCTGATTTCTTGTGCAGAAACAGGATATACATAGATACCATAAATCATGCTCAGTTTTGCCAAATAATGTAATTATCTTTGGTGTTTTGGATGACACTTCCAATAGGATTAGGACACTACATACTTATTCCTTTTAAAATCATTGATCTGGTCATGCCACAGTTCTACTTACTTCTGTAGATGTTCAAAAAGGATTTTCATGGTGTCATAGTTGGGTCTAGGGAGCTTCTTTACCAGGCTCCTTATGGCTTTGATGCGAGTGGCATTGTCTGGGATTTCTAAGAGGAAAAAAAGGAGAAAATAGACAACTTGAGTGCCAAATTAGGACATGGCTTTGCACAATGCTGTAGCTGGTACCTTACAAGAAAAGTCATCATGAATATGTGGTCAAAAATGTTTCATACCTTCTTTCACCTTAACAGAGAACAAGAGTAGCTTACAAAGGTTAAAAATTCTCTTTAATCTTAAGAATGCATTTTCTTGTCAAGGAAAAATATTTTTAAATTTTTTTTTGTTAGACTTCTAGACCATCGTCCTTAGAAAAAATACACCCAAGAAGTAAGAGACTCAACATCTTAAATGGAATTGTCCTTTGGAATTACATTTGTCCAGTGCTGCAGCCTCTGTGATAGCTGCACTTCCCAGGTAATTCTTGTTTTCCTTTTTTTCTCATCACGATTAAGTTCACTATATTTATGAAACTCTGTCCTTAACATCTATTGCATCCTCCCATCATATTTGGAAATATGAAATTATTTGCTATCGTTTTTAGTAGTCCTTCCTGGTGAACAATTATTTTGAGAAACGATTCCACTTCTAGTAATAAAGAATTAATAAAAAAGAATGCAGTGCTAAGGGCTTTAATCCCTCTTTTGAGCTGATAAGAACATGTCTATCCCTTTTGTTAAGGTATACCTCCCTGTTTTACCATGATTCATAGTTTTCTGGGTAGGGTTTGGCTGATATGTTCATCGATTTGTCTAAGATGTTGCAACTACAGAAAAGTCATGTACAACTGTGCTTTCGTTTAGGAACAGATTAGATAAGGTACCAGTAGGTCTGACGTAGGGAAAACATCTTGCATGTTATATGCCCTAGATAACCTGAGAACACTTTTCTGATCTTATCATCTATGATTTAATTATCACCTATCATTCTTCGTATACGTTCCTCTTTAATATTCATATTACCCTAGCACTCAGAGATCTCAATCAGGATTAAATCCCAGTTGCAGTAGGTGCTGCATAAGCATACATGGTGATTAGTGCCTTGATTTAAAGATTTCGCCAAAAAAAAAGTTTCAAGCTAAAATTTTCCTGCAATCAAGCTTAATTTAAAAATTAAAATTGCTGGGATAATATTCCTTCCTCAGCATGTATTACTAATTCCTGTTGAGATTAATAATTCACACACACACATGTATGTGTTTATATTGATATAGTTTATAATTTTAACAATTATATAGACATGGAAGACAAAAAGCTCAAAGAAGGCAGTGCAGAGAGGTATAAATTCCAGTAAAAACCCCCAAACTTTCTTATGGATTTATTCTATATGAAGTCAAACAATTGACACTAGTGATAATGAAGTTAAACACAAATGAAGAACCCACTTCCTGCATATTTCTCTCTTGTTCTGGTTTGACCTATAAAAGCCTCTTGAACAGCACAGCCTCCCCCAGTCTTGCAGTACAGTCCATTGATGCTTTCTGCCACAAGCCTTTAGTACTGTCCATTTTTGTTCTATGGCTGAACTATCCAGTGGCAATAAGTCTGAAGCTACAAATGAAAATTACATGAAATTTGCAGAAGTTTATTTATTATAGGAAGGGGGTGCAAATTCTCTGGGGTTCTTTTTTTGGGGGGGATGCTGCTTGGAGGGTGCAAATAAAATTACAGAATCATTCCGTTTGGAAAAGACCTCCAAGATCATCGAGTCCAACCTTTTACACAGCACTGCCAAGTCCACCACTAAACCATGTCCTCGAGTGCCACATCCACATGGCTTTTAAATCCCTCCAGGGACAGTGACTCAACCACTGCTCTGGGCAGCCTGTTCCAATGCTTAGCAATCCCTTTAATGAAGAAATTTTTCCTAATACCCAACCTAAACCTCTCCTGGCACTACTTGAGGCTGTTTCCTTTTGATCTGTGACTCGTTACCTGGGAGAGGAGGCTGACCTCTGCCTTGCTACCACCTCCTGCCAGCTTGTTGCACGGAGTGCTTAAGGTCCCTCTGTAGTGTCCTTTTCTCCAGGCTAAACATCCCCAGCACCCTCAGCTGCTCCTCACCAGACTTGTGGTCCAGACCCTTCCCCAGCTCCATTGCCCTTCTCTGGACACACTATGATCCCACTAGATTAATTATATTTATATCGGAGCTCCCCTGCCTGTGGTGCAACTTCAAAATAAAGTTTCTCAAGCAGTTTATTTTTTAATTCAGGTTTGGGTTTCTTTTTCCAAGAATTCAATAGGCTTGAGCCTATTGAGACACTGAGGCAGGGACAAGCTCAGTGGAAGGAAGGGCTCACTGTTTGTCTGTTGCAGAGAATTTACACAGAAGTGTTGTACAGTAAAACTTTATCATGTTTTCTTGACAGAAATGTCTCTGCTCTGTGTTGATTAACACAGATACCAGATTGGCAACCACATCCCTACACCCTCTGCTGCTTACAGAGGCTGCAATTCTTTGTGGGGTGTATTTGTAAAAGAAATAAAATAAACCACCCCAATATTAATTTATAAAAAAGTTATTTATTGAGAGAACGGCAAGGGCAGAAAGCTTTGTTTTAGGGCTTACTGTACCAAAGTCATCAGTAATGGTCCACAGGAGAAATTTAGGTAGGCACTAAAGCACAGAAACTGTGGAAATTTTGCATAAAATTATGCTGTGCATGGGTCTATTCGTTAATTGTTAGTCTATTGTAAAAGAAGAAAAAACGGGCAACATGTGGTAACTTTAGTCAGCATTTCTGAACTGGGAATGATAAACACCTCTGCCTGGCTCTGGCATTTATCAGTACTGAGATATTATTACCACATAGAGTCACAGCATGGTTACTGTTATCATCAAAAAAAAAGAGCCAGCTAATCTTAATGGTTTGTAAAGCCGTTACCTGCACTGGTCTGACATTTATCATGATCATTTTACCACATGAGTCCTACATTGCAAAGGTATTTTATCTGGAAGGGACATCACTATGAATTATTATTTGCAGCTAGGTAGAAAATTGTATGTTGTAGATACCTTTTCTCATTATAAATCACAGTCACATTTCACCATTTCCCACACAAAGCTGCTGAGCCCAGGCTTTTTGCCATAACACTTAGTCTTGCTCCCTTTTACAGTTCCATGAAAATATTGGGTACTCTTTCATTAAAATGGTTGATATCGGTGGGTTTTTTTAAATGCTCCATACACGCTTGATTTTTCTCTAGTATAAAAGAATTTGTTTTTCCACTTGAGAAGCTGAAGAGGATAAACTGTTCATTTTTTTTATTAAAGCTTACTCTCGCTTCAGTTTTTGTGGCTGGGCTTGTCTTTACTCTTGACCTTGTTGATGGAATATTTAACAGATCAGATGCAAGATCTTATGTTTCATTTGCAATACCTATGTATTTGCTTTATTTCTGTAAAGCCATCAGTTCCACATTCCTAGAAATTTTTCTCTTTCAGATCCCCGAGTAAAAAGATTTTTTAATTAATTTTTTTTTAGGTTTTTCTCTTTAGCATGCACAAGTATAGGGAGGAAATCCTTAAACATGATTTTTTACACATAGGTGGGGAAAAGTTATCCCCTTCGTTGTGCTGTGTTATGAAGCCCCGTAGTGCAGGGTGAAAAGGAAGGAAAACACCCTGAACAGCTGTTAAATCTTCCAGCTAAGTCTAGAAAAGGAAGCAGAGCAGTTGTGACAAAAAGAAACAATATTGGTTTTAATTATATTCTTTTTATTGTAAACATTGGTGAAAATCTGAGGGGAAAAAAAATTGTGGAAAGTTAAACTCTCCTTTCCCCACAAAAATTTTGAAGAGAAATTAATCATAAACACATATATCAAATAAAGAATGAGAGGAGGGTTAATTCTTTTTGCATTTTTTGGGGGGAAATTTTGGGAGACGTAGGGGATAATTTCAGCAGGTCAAGATACTCTGAAGTGAATCACAGATGGTTTTGCCGTGTAAAAGAATCATAGAAAATATATTTAGAATTTGGGTTACTGTCTTTAAAAATAGGTCTGGCTCCCTTTAACAGAGCAAAACCGTGGAGATACTCTCTTGTTTATATTTAAATGAAGAATGCATTGAGAAAAAAAAAAAACCCTTACTATTATATAAGCCCTTTTGTAAATGAGCTTTGGATAAACATTTGGGCACAGAAGAAAACATGACGTGTCTCTAACATTAACAGTGGCTGGGTAAAAATGAATGAAGAAAGTAACCTTTAGCACCCATGTCCATAAAGAATACTTAAGCGAATCCCACCGAATCTTTCTTTTAATCATTAATTTTAAATGGACATAGATGTTTACAACAAGCCACTTTGTTTCAGAACAGGAAGTCCAGGGTTTATCTCCAATAACTCACGCTGGCTAGGAAGGGATGGATGTCTCTAACCTGACATGCATTCATTATTTTGTAAGGTACTGGGGTCTGATCCGTGACCCTCCCCAGACCTGCTGCATTATTCATGTCTGACTTACTTTGTCTAGTTTTACTATAGTGCCCATTTCCCTTTTTCCAGGCATTTCGGTGGCTTGTGCATGTTTAGTGTTAAATGGCATTTATGCCTCACATTAATGCCTAATTTTATCACAAGCCATGGTTTCTTTTCATTCTTTCGAGCCTCACGGCTGAACTGCTGAAAAAAAACCCCAGTGATTTATGATCCTGCATAAACTATCAAACTATTGATCTGCCACCTTTTGTTGTTGTTGGCTTTTTAGGCATGGTTTTCCCTGATTTCCTTGCAGGCTCTTCTCACCTTGTTCTGTTTTTTTGGATAAGATTTCTGCTGTGGTTAAAACGTCACACACTGTTGCTACAGCAAAATCTGCCTGCCAAGAGTTTTTCCAACAATTCGCAACTGATTCAGCTGCTGAGAGAAAGACGGGTCTTGTCTGGGGCTTTCTTTTCTTTCCTTTTTTTGGGGGGGGGGTTGTTTATTTCATTCCTTTTTATGTATTTTTTTTAATCGGAACGGGGTGGTTTAGGTGGATTTTCGAGTGCTAATGAAATTGTGAGACTTATGGCGCTGGCTACAGCCAGCCAGAGTGTGGGCAGACGCTCTGTGAGCTTCCCCACTGTGCTGCTGTGCAAGCATCCCCGCTGTTATGTTTGCTATAGTTTTAATGTCTGTGAAAAATTCCTGATGCAACTAAATTATGTTCTGCCCTCTTGTTTGTATAAATAAACACCCGACTTAGCCAATTCATCTTGCTCTTGCCCATTTTCGAAGCTTGCTCTGTCACACAATGCTTAACCCCAGTCCTTGATAGCTTTGGTGTTATCAGGGAATGAAAACTTGCTTAAAAGAGAGTACTCTGTTGGCTTATTTTTTTTTCCCCCCCAGACACATCAACTGCCCAAAACTCTGCTTTCATTTGGTATGTCTTCATATTCTGGAAGTCATGCTGGCTAAGATACACAGGTTTTAATGTACTAATATATAGATCACTTATTCATACCTCTTTTAATGTCAGGATATTTTAATGTTACTGCATGCAACATAAAAGTCCCAATTTTAATCACTTGCTGTACACTGTGGCAATCCTCTATTGCAGATATATTGTAAAATATTTTCTCATTTAAAAAAAAAATCTATAAGAAGTGTTGAAACTAACTAATATCAGCTATAAAGAAAATAAGCAATTTGTGATCCGCATTGATTTACTTTCTATTCATGCCTCAGAATTAGTTGTTGCAAAAGAAAATGAGAATTGTGTGAGACTGCTCTATCTGGGCAATTGATAAATTCATCCTGTGATATAAAGTGGAATTTGCAATGAATATTCATACAACTTTTGTGATCCATTAGCAAGACCCAAGACAATGAGTTCGCAACTCACCCCCATTTAACAAAAATATATGTGGAATTAATGGGAAAAAACAGCCCTCAGAAAAGTTAAACTTCAATGTATCAAACTCCAGGTGCCGGAGTTTGAGGGAAATAACCAATAATAGTCATTTTTTACATATTTGATGGGACTGATTATGCAATGTGCAACTCTAAATGGCTTATAGCACATTGTAGCATGGTTCCATCCCATTGGCTACAGTAGGGTGCAGGCAGATGGATGACAGTGACAAGGAGAGAAGTGCTTTTGCTTAGCCGTGCGTTAAGATGCCATCCAGAAGCTCTGTGCACTGCAGACACTTCATTAGGATGCCAGGATAATGGTAAACTACCACTCAGAGTGACACCCCATTTCCTGCTTACTGAGCTCTCCAACCTCGGCAGATGTCAACAATCTCACAGTGCTACAGAGCAGACCTAACTTTCCAGGCACTTTGACTCCAATTTTTTTCCCTTAACAGTGCCATACATTACATGCAATATGTAACAGCAAGTACCAAACAGAAAACAAAATTTGCTGCCCTAATTATAACAAAGCAGCATCTGACTTTGGTACTGCATGCCCAGAGTACATACAACCAGTTAGGCAGCAGTGGAGAGGAATGATCCTTGTCAGTCGATTTTGGGGGTTAATTAGACATAGGACTTTGCTAAAGGATGGGCTGATCCAGGCTGAAATGATTGTGTTTCACCTCTAACTTCTACTACGCGAAGGAAAAATGTGCCGAGCCCTTTTGCTGGTTTTTCATATGCTGTGAGAGCCTGGTGAAGGGTTTTCAGCGCAGAAAGAGCAGACTTGAGCATCTGGACGGGGTGATATTTTCTCTGCAAATGCACAACTCGAGGCCGTAACGCACCTCCCCAACAGCAGTTAAAGCCAGCAGAGAGGCTGCGCTGCGATGCTTGACCTGCGCTCCTTTCCAAACACAAATAGTTGCTCACACTTCCAAAAAAATGTCTTCAAAGGCAGAAACAGCATCCATCTATTAAATTTCTAATTTAATTTAATTTCTTGAAACTATCTGTGTGTGATTGCACAGCTTTAAAATTGAAAATCTTGTTTATTCCATATATAGGTATTTTCCTCCCTCATTTTTTGTCCAAAGAGGTGACTTCACAGTGGTGCTCTGCCCTACAAAAACAGTGTACCACCACTACTATTTTTGTTGGGAGAAGCGGTGGAAACATGACAGGAGATCACTGCCAGCTCCTGAAATCACTGCTCCCCTTTCCTCCACAGCTTGCTTTGGCCCCTGCTGAAGATGGGCTTCCACTGGCATCCCTCTGGTCCTCACCCATCATCTCCAGACTGACATGTTGAGGATCTGAGGATGGACAGTGATTCAGGGTGGAAAGATGCATGGGGCTGAGGTGGTGAAGCATTTCTCAGATTTCACCTTACGTGGAAATTAGGATGCTGAATAGGAACTGTCCCAGAGCAATCACAAAGTTGGGGCTGTATCACATTTATTCAGCTGTTGTCTGTTTTCCTCAGGCAAAATTCCCACCAAAGATGTCCAATGCACTCTGACTTTCCTCCCTGCACCCTTGGCATTGCCATCAAGAGGAGGGATCAGGCCCCTTGTCCATATGCCAGGAAGATCCCAGATATCTTTTTGGTGTTTAAACTAAATTTCTGTGTTTAAAAAGAGACTTTTAAAATATGCTGGAAATAATTTTTGCATATTCATTCTGGTATTTTTGCTCTGCTCTGCCTAGCCTTTAGTATATTAACCTCCAGCAAAAGAAGGAAGCAAGGAAGTTCATTTCTCAGCTGACCCATATGAAGGGGTTAAAAGGATTCAATATTTTTAGTAATCAAAGAAAAGCATGCATTTTTCTTTTCTTTTTTTTTTTTTTCTTCTAACATTAAAAAAAAAAAGTAAACAGCATCTCCCCAAGGGAGATTTAGATTTGAAGACTGTTCATTATATCATTTGAATAAGACTAGACCTGGCCTTTTGACTTTGAACCACTACCAAATTTCAGGCTGTGAGGAAATTGTTCTACATTTCCTGACAAATTGAGTTAAGC
>JAKEPQ010001026.1:3750000-3895000 GCA_024500445.1 Entomyzon cyanotis
TATATCTTATCATTTTTGCTCATCAAATCCCCATTTGCTGAATGCAAATTTCTCTGGTCTAAGTGCTCTTGCACCTCAATTTAAATGAATAATAGGATAGACTCTATTAAAATCGGTTTAAGGTTGCCATGGGTGACATATCAGTAGGGTTAAAATGAGAAAAAAGGTCACAGAGGCAGTCCTTACAACCTGGGTTTTTTTTATTATTATTATAATGAAGCATATGTAAGTATCTATGTAGGTTTAAATGACAACATATTGATATTGTAGACAATACTTAGTTTGGGGATCTTTTACTATTTTTTTTTTTGGTTTTTTGAGACAGCGTAGTACACACCAAATAAATGTGAAATTATAGTGTCATCAATAACTCTGGGAATGGATTCAGTTGCACAGAAAATTAGAGAGTAAAGCCTCAGTGCAATAACACTGCAGACTGACAGATTGTGGATTTGTAGAAATAACAGAGAACTCAGAAAAAGCCTGTACTTTTGCTGTGGCAAATCCTTCATTTCAAGGAACCAGCAAGGTACTGTAATCATATTAACAAAGCAGCCAGAAACTATACCCAAACACCTCATTTAAGAAGAATTTGGAGTCTTCAGCTAACCTGATTTATGGGATTATGCATGCAGTTATTTGATAAGTATTGAAAATACTACCACTTCACACTGAAGCCTTTCCTTGATCTATCTTTTTGTGTCTGTGTCATAGTCTTATCCTGTTTAAAGCTTAAAAAATACCGCTTCTGACCGTTGTAAAGACTTAGAGAATAAAGTAAAATCACAACTTTCCTGAATTTTTTTTGATCCTTTAAAATTCAAATTTATTTATTTTAGCAATACCCTTATTACTCACTTTTTTTTTTTAATATTATGCATGATTTTTGCTTGGCTCTCACAGACTCAGATTTTTGATATGAGGAAGGACTATATTTCCTTTTTTTTTTTTTTTCACCCACAATAAGATGAAAAATCTCCTTATTTGCTAAGGTTACAGTGTTGGTTTAATTTTCATAGGAGCAGCGGAATATTTTGAAGTGAGTAACATTTACCAAGTCATTAGTTTTATGCAAACTAGGGAGGAAGATGAAAGAAAAAAAATTATCAATTATTTATAGATTGTTAAAATGTATCGTCGTGCAGTGCTACTGTATAGAAATGACAATTAGCCAAACTTACCTTCTATAATTAATAATGCATATATTATGCTCTTTGGGCAACTAATCACCAGTCCTACAAATTTGTCTGACACTGATGAAGATACCTAGGCACACGCACGGGTTAAAGTGGGGAAGGCACAACAATGTTCTCCCATTAAGGAATGGCCAGCTGGAACAAACTCTCAGCTATTTCAGCTCTCCTTAAACTCACGCCGCGCTTCCAGTTGACAAAATGGTGGTGGGTCTACCCAAGCGCTTGACAACCTGATTGGCACATGTGAAATTAAAATCCAAAGGCTCCTAACGGGAAAGGTCTCCCAAACTGGCGGTTTGACTGATACACTGAAAGCAACCCACCGCATTTATCACCCTCTGCCTCGGCTCAGAACTTGGGGAAGACGGCGACAGCAGTGCTCCTTCTGTCCACGCTACTGGCCAGGCAGGCGCGGATCAGCAGGCCACGCTGCGCAACCTGTTTCCCCGGCGGTACAGATTTGGAAGCGGCAGAGATAGCTCGCGAGGGGCAGCCGCTCCATTCGCACCTATCAAAACAACAGGCAGGGCTGCCACGCTTTCAGCGTGAGCGGGCGAGAGGCAGCCCCGGCGGGTGTGAAGCGATGGGAGCCTTCGCCGCGTCCCGCCGGGACAGGGCCGCGGTGCTCCGGTGCTCCCGGCCAGGTGGCTCCTTCCCTCCAACCTGTTTTTCTCCTCTGTGCCTTAAGGAGGGACTCTCAAGCATCTTTTTTCCCTTGAAACTGTTTTGGTTTTTTCCCTCTAAAAGGCTTTTTTTTCCTCCCCTTTCTTTTCTTTTTAGCTTTATTTTTCCCCTTTGGGAATTTGCTCCCACGATGCGGCTATTAGTGCCAGGTCTCTCACTGACATGTCACTCACTGCCATCCCCTCTTTTTGTGGGGTCCTAAGAGCATCCTTAGGGCAGTTGTGGTGGGATTCAGCCACTGAGATGCTGGCAGCTCACCACGGTGGGGAGTTCCCCCTATGTATCCACGTTATCCTCCAACCGCGCCAAGATGTCAGGAGCTTCTGGGACACTTAGTGCAGAGTCTCAGGTGCTCTAAGGCATATTAAATGGCACATTAGATGTACCAGAGTTTAGTAAATAGATTTACCTGATGTAGCTGAATGTTTATTTTTTTTGGAGATTGTACCTGCAGGCTTGCAGCCCACCTCATCCCCTTTTGCTCTCCGGGGTGGGTCAGGCTCCATCCCTGACATTGTCTGTAGGGTGAGGGGTGTGAACCATTTGGGTGCTCACAGGTGATGTTGCACCAGCACACCCTGACAATAATCTCTTGTTATGGAAATATTTTGATCTACAGCTACAGATCTTTCAAACCATAGGGTACAGCTGCTCCCATGGCTGGTGGCTCCTTGGATGGGAACCAGTGCTGTGCTGAAAAGCCCAGGTAAATCCTCATTTTGTGTTCACTCTGTCCCAGAGATTTCATTGCACGATTTCAAAGGAAGATCCCCTCTGCAAAACTAAATGGTTTCCACCTTGTGTTAAGCCCTGATAAGGATTTGTTAGAAGCTTTGATCACTGTCTACCTGTTAACACACAGAATACTAAAGAGCCCTCCATGCTCACAGGGGGCAGTGCAGAATTATTATTTTTTTTATTTGTGATAAGTATACTATCTGTAATAATTTATGGACATTCTTGAATTTATAAATGTGAAGACTTTGCCAAATATTTTAACTATCCCTCCATGGCAAATTGTCTTTAAATACTGGCAGTTTTTTCTTTTTAACATTTACTTGTGGACCAGAAACACTTGCAGTCTATTGCCCCTGGCCTTCTGTGAGAATGTTAGTTAGCAATGCTCATAAAAACTCAATTCATCAATGTGAACATAATTTGCTATGAACAGAAAGCTCACAAAAGGGTGAATTTGTCAGATAGACAGGTGGCCTGAGATCTCTCCCTGATACTGAACGATATGAATAATAGATTCTGGTAAATGTATGCCAAGACTTGAGCTGTAAACACAGCTGCCTCCATTCCCTTCCAGAATAACAGCTTCGAGAACGAAAGCACAGGAACCACAGTTCCACCTGAGGACTAAGCCTGTGCATGTACACACACACACAAACACACACACTCACTCACACACACACAAATGCAATGGACTCGCAGGCTCACAAAGAAAACAACCCCAGAAAAAGGACAGAGCCCTTTCCAGCTCCTTTCGCAGACCCTTGCTCTGAGCTGATTTTAACATGTGTGGAGAGCAGAAGGAGGGAATAATAGAAAACATTTAAAATATATTTTAAAATATCTGCAGTCGCAGAAATAAATCTTTGTCTGATCCAAATGAAAAAAAAGCAAACCCCAAACCCTCAGCTGGCTTTTGTAGGTAAAGGATGCAGACGTGAGATGGGGGAAAAAACATTGTAATGGCACAGCTGAATATGTATTAAAAAAATTATAGGGATTTTTTGCTATGAAACTACTTCCAAAAAATAGTTAACTGTAATGATCCTTGCTAGACATGCACAATGTTGGAGATTTTTTGTTGCAGGTTTATTGGTATTTATTTCAACTGAGTTCAGTTTTTGCTGGGGTTTTTTTAAGGCTTAAATCATTAATTACTGTCCATGGACTGGGATGGAAAGATATTATTTGTGCAAAAATGACCTTTCAGCTTTTCTAATGAACAGCTTTCTGCTGGATGTTTGCCCAACATAACTTCAGAGCAGGCTGAAGGCTGTTCCAGGCAATCCCAATGACCGATGGTACAAAAGGGTCGCTGCAATGTTTGGAGACCAGTGGGAAGGACCTAATCCTGGGTCAGACCTCTCTGGCAGCATCAAATAGGTGGGAGGAAAAGAACCGCAGGACAGTGACTTTATGTTGCTAAAAATCCTCAAAGAAATCTTAAAATGGGCTTGTTTGGGGCCAGCCATGTTCATTTTTAGAGCATCTGAATCAGTTGACTTTAAAAGGCAGAAATGGAATGTATTGCAGGAGAGAATGTCTGGCTGAAGTGCTTGTTTGGGGCTATCAAACTCTCTTATTTTTGCAGTTCTAACTGAGGGCTCTCTGCTCTAGTCTTTGCATGGTCAGGGTTTAATATATTTTCCCCTTATAGGTATAAAACAAAGGACTTTTCCCACACTAGCATGCCTTATTTTAGGGATCAGGCAGGCTCTTTATTTGATCCCTCTCTGGCAGTGTTATAGCCCAGGAAATGAACTGGGAATTGTATAATCTGAAGTTCATACATGTTTGTTAATATTTGTTATTTAGGGAGGATGCTTCTCTGTAATGAGTTGGCGAAGGTGAGAGACATGCAAGCAGAACCAGCACATCCTAAAGCTCCCAAAATGTGACCGCATATGAGATATTAAAGGCAAAATGGAAGTTCTGAACAAATGAAATCACTGTCAGAATAATAAAAGAGAAATGAGCTATGATCTAATCTGTTTTCTAGCAGTGTCACAGAGGAGCTATAATAAAAGCTATTTGCAAAGTTCAGAATCATTTCCCGTGCAAAGCCATTCACACACTCTGTGACTCTGGACAAATGGAGGGGGTCTTGGCTCTGCCAAAAAAAATGGTGTGTGGATAGTTTACTATTAGTTTTAACTTTGTGCACCTAAATTTCTCAGTTGGCTGCAATTTAAGCTCCCTCTTTCTCTGAGATGGCAGATGAACTTCTGCACCTGGCTTTCTCCCTCTATTTTTGGTGCCTCATCTTCACACCTTTCCAATTACAAGCTGCAAGTGTAAAGGACAAACAGAAAAAGGAAAAAAAGCCATATCACTGGATGCTTATCTAACCTGTTTTTGCACCATGGGTGCTTTAAATGAGAGCACAGCAGAAGATGTGCTGTGTCCTCACTGGAAATGCTCTCTCTGCTCTCCTCCTTGGAGTGAAATCCCACTCCCCATGTGCCTCTATTTCCTTGGCATCCTCTGTGCAAGCAGTGTGTGAGGAAGAGACAGACAAAAGGGGCTCAAGGAAGGATGATGTGAGTTTATAAATGCCTGTTTCTCCCCTGATGTTCACAATGGAGTGATGAAATGTTGATGGTGGTGTACCCAGAGTCTTGCACAGAGCTAATGAAGGTCCTTGCTCTGTATGCTCCTCCCTTTAAAGCGAAAACAAACAACTGGGAACAGTTTCCTCTCGTTGCTTGTTGCATTTCAAAGAGGCATGGGTTGGACAGCTGGAAACAGGACTGAACCAAAGGGAAGAGAACATGGAGCAGAGCAGAGCTGGCCTTGCTCTAGGCTGTGGAAAAAATCATGAACAGGTGGGAAAAGAACATCCTCCACTGACTTCTGCATAAATGAAATAATAGTAACCAATCTCTATATAGATATTTCTCACCTCAATTCAGTGTATTTTGTTATGAGTAGATTAAAGCATGGCAGAGGGAGGAAAAGAAAATGAAAACACTACTTCTCTAATATGACAGCCACCGTTTCAAACAAACTGCAGTGGACATTTAAGAGCAGCATGGACCCCATGTAGACCTTCAAAAACTCCCTGTAGATCAAAGGGCCTGGTGACCCAGAGATCTGCTCACAGGGCAAGAAATGAGTGAATGAACATCAATACAGTAAACTGTGGGACCTCCCTGGCTTCCTGCAGCATGGCTGGGGGGTTTTCTGAATGTTTTGGGGTGTGTGCTTGTAAGTTATTTCTGGTCCAGGGTGGTGGAAAATGAGGTTTGATACAACCATTCATCCTGCAGACCTGGTGATGGACATTAAAAATCATCTCCTGGACTTCATGGGTTGGGCACCGTCCTCTGTTAGAGGGATCCTTTCAGAGCAAACCTGCCTGTGCTGCTTAGCAAAAGGTCAGCAAAAAAACACCAAGGACTCATGTACACAACCATCAGCAACTCACAAAACACAAAAGTGAGCAAATCACTTATTTGTACCCAAATATCCTGGTTGTATTTGCACAAGTCTCTTTCTAATCCTCCCAATTCCCTTTGCAACCAACTTCCTTGTCTCACTTTCTTCTTTGCTTGTCTTTATCTTTCTCTTAAATATATAAACATATCTTATGCTCCAAAGCAAAAAAAAAAAAAAAAAAACTAAATCACAGTATGAAGGCATTATTAAGCAGCAATTAGTATATTACCTGGCATATAGGTAAGGTAAAGAATCTTAATTTTTTCATGTTTTATTGGACATGGAAATTACTACACAAAGTGATAAAATAATTCTCCTGCCTGCAAAAGCACCACCAAGCAGTCAGCGTGAGTCACCAGCAAAAGCCACAGAAGTCAAATAAACATATGATGCATTGCTTCTATGTGGGAAAGCCTAATGTGTGGAGAAGACAAATATTGAGGTCTCTGTCTGGTGAAGAAAGCATTGCTGTATCAATGGAGGTGACTGAGTAATGGCTATGGTGAACTGAGAAGTGGAGCTTACCCAGGAATTACATTTCACAGGGTAATTTTGGTGATTTCTGATGTGCAGAAGGTGAAAAATAATTGGACATTTTAAAAATTGGATGTGTAATCCAACACTTCCACCCACCCTATTATAATGATGGTATTATTTGGCTATGCGTTAAAAAGTCATAATGTAATCTATTATATAATATATATATTACATATATAATTTTATATATATATATGTATATGTATATATATTTATTTTTATATATATAAAATCAAAATACAGGTAACTTCCATGACATTATTTCAAGGATTCCAATTTCTAGGTGACTTGTGATAGAGCTTGAGATCAAGCTGTTGGAAAATCTATGAGAACATCTATACAACTAAACAGGCCTGTTCTGAAAAAGAAAGTTGATTTGTGTAGCTTAACTTCAATATTATTGAAACAGAAATTGAGATTACAGAAGTCACAACAAAGGTACATGGCTCTACAAGTCACACATGACCTTAAAGCCACAGGGGCACCCCCACACCACATTTTGGTGACTTAAGGTTGTCACATTGATTCTCCTCAATTTATGGCTTGGAGTCAGCTCAGTGGACCTCAGCTTTTTGTCCCTTAGCCCACAAGATGGACGTCCCACAATACCCACAAACATCCATTACAGTGCTAATAAAAGACATTAAAACAAGAAAAAAAAAGCAAATATCCAGCCATATTTTTAATCGGGAGCATGACATTCCGGGAAATTCAAAATCACATGGAATACTGGGTGTCTATGGCAAAACAAAGCACAGATTCAATATCTGGTATGGTGGATGAATTAAAGAGTAAAAAAAAAGCCAACCTCCCTCCCAAGGATATATAACCAACCTCGTGGAAAACACACTTTGATTGCATCTGGAGCCAAGGCAGGCTGGGGCACCAGGGCCTCACTCTGGACAGGTTGCACCTCCTCCTAACACGCGATGGAGGTCTCAGTGCAACCTCTGAGCCTCTGGACAAAGCATTCCTGCACTGTTCCTCCAGCACAAAGCCTTCAAGGGGACACTCCTGTACCTCCTGATGCAGGAAAATACATCACAGCACCCAGCTGGGGTGAGGGAGTCTGGGATCTCAAACCAGAAAGGAGCTGCCACCCCCAGGTCACAAGCCCTAAAATCACTCCTACAATATTTGGAGGTTTGAGATGACCTTACCCTTGTCTGAATGTTTATCTTTTTTTTTTTTTTTAATGGAAAATTTATAAATGTTATGTATACACGTTCACAGGCACGCACATATATTATGATAGCTGAAAAGACTGAAAGAGTACAAAAGGAAACTTTTTTCTTCGCTAAATATGCAATTTAATTCTTCATGTACATACAAAAAAAAAAAAAAAATAATACCACTCCTCCTTCCCCCACCAATAATCAGCGGTTTGGCATTTTGGAAGAAAAATTCCCAAGTACCCCAAGCTGCTTTCTATGTTTAGTGGAGAAGCCTGAGTGCACCACTAAGTCTCTAACTCCACTTGAACTCTTGCACTAAACATAGAGATGGCCCTTTCTTCTCTAAAACATTCTGGGCTACAAGCTGGATGTGTCAGCAATATAGCAGATGGGGAAAATGTATACAAGTATATTAATTTTGTGGCCCAGATTTATGCACAACACATATTTGCACAGATTTCGTATAGGATTTAAAATCTTGCTTTAACCCTTACTGGATAAACGTGATGCTTGGAAAGAGCAAAAATGTTTGTGGAGTGGGGAAATGGGACAGAGAGGGCTGCTGCTGTCACTGCTTGCTTTGGTACCTGATTTATAAAAATAATCTGTGTGCCTCAGTTTACTTGCTCTGAAATATTTATATTAATGCTAGCAGTCTCACAATGACTTTGCAAAGTTTAATTAGCTCATAATTAATTGGCTTCTTAAAGCTTCCTGGTTGAAAACAGAGCTGGGTGAATCAAGCCACAAAAGAAAGAATTTTTTGGCTTTGAATTTTTTGGCTTTTAATTTTTTTGTTCTTTTCCAGGTAGATCTGTGGATGTGCCTGCATGTTCACAAATATTCAGGTGAGCATTTTTATCTCCTCGAAATCTCCCCCCAAAACTAGGGCTGTGCATAGCAGGGTGGAGAAATATTTCTGAGAACATTCATACCAGATGTGTGCTCACGACTATCCTGAAAAAACTCTTTTCATTGTCTGCACAATGATTTGTCAATGAGTTATAGCTGTCCATGAATTATTTGCCAAAGGAAAAAAACCAAATTCCCTGATGGCTTTACAGGATGGTCTAAAAATACTTTTCCAACTGCTTTAATTATACTTTAGAAGTGAATGCAGCTACCTTGGTGATAAATTTGGAGACACACTCATGACCAGGATGGGGTGACTCAATTAATTTCTGTGGAGAAATATAAATGAGGACTGCAAATTTCTTTTCCTGAGGTTTACTGGGTAAAGAGACTTGTAAGTATCACTGTAATGCTATTATAAAGTAAGTACTTGTAACACTGAGCATTGTATGTAAATACCAAGTTACACAAAGCTTCCTGAAGTGCTCTACAACCTCGGGCATCTTCTGTGTTAAAATTGAGGCAAATTTCAGATTTGCACCTGGTTTATCTTTATTTCTTCTAGTGGAGGCTGTCCCTGCTTGTAACAGAGGGGTAAGAACAAGATCTTTAATGTTCCTTCCAACCCAAACCATTCTGTGATTCTATGGTTCTATGATTTCTGAATTTTATCCAGATAAATTCCATTTTGAAGCATGTTGTAAAGAGGTAACACTTACATGCACAAATATTTTTCTGTTTATTTTGTGTAAAATTTTCTGTATGTCATTATATACATGCCCACCCTATGTACCTTTTTGTTCAAACCAACACAGCCAGAGAAGGATAAAGACTGCAAATTATCTTTTACATTTAACTCATCCCCAGAACATCGTGGGACTTAATGACTTGTACACAGTGGAAGTGACAGACAGGAAAACCCTGTTAACCCTCAGGTCCAGAAGATAAGCTAAAACATTTTCAAGGAATTCATCGTGCCTGGCATCACAAAAGTGGCTCAGTTCATTAGGTGAATAATTCCCAGTGAATTTTTAAAGCAAATTCCACGTAAGTAATGCACAAAAGGAGACCAGGCTAAGCCACACATTACAATATTTCTGCAGTAAATTTGACAGGCTTAAACAAAAAATATCTGAATTGACTGAAAAGCTGCATTTCGGTAGTACCTTATTCAGTAACTCAGGAGAACATACAGAGTGCTATCTGCAGGATAGCTTTTTTTTTTCCCTCCAGATGTCTCTTTTTCCTTCCAGAAGTTGCAGAGCATTGGACAAGCAGTAACAGATGATGAACACATGCATAACTACAAATGGGCAAGCTGATTGTTTTCAGAATTGGTATAAACATTTGCTCTTGGATTGAGATTTAGCCCATAGCAAATCTTTACATTCTCGTTATAAACCTCTGACAAAAAGAGCTTCTAATGAAAATGCTGACAGTGTGAAAACGTGGTTATGGTCAGGAAAACAAATGGATAAAAAGTGGCATTTTGTAGTTCCATATGTATACTTCATCAGGGAAGTCTTTGCTAAGTTTACATTTCAAAGCTAAAGCTTGATGATAACTGCTTCTCCCACCCTTTCTATTTAAGGCCCCCAAACCCACTTCTATTACTGCTATCTCCTACACTAAAATTGGAAAAATAAAACCACCAGGGGCTGGGATATGAACTTTCCTGAGAGCTCAGTGAGAGAGCCAGCAGCTGGATTTTTAGCATCTCTTTTATTTTTGATTGTATAGATAATAGGAGAGCCTAATCAGGACACGGACTCACTGCGGTAGGGTGTTACAGAATGGAAAAAAAGAGGGAAAAAAGCAGACATGGAGAAGAGAACTGCACTGCGTGTGTCTGCAGGGGGTTTATGGCAACCTGGCTAAAACAGCCCCAGAGACACTGCCCACACCTCCCTGGCCATTCCATGGTCTCAGGGCAGCACAAGAGAGGAAGATGTTTATAAAATCTGTTTTGTCCTTATTTATCACAGGACAAGAAAAGTGCAGATATCACTAGGTGATAATAGCACAAAAATGTGGGTTTACAGGTACAAAGCATTTGAATGCTTTTTGGGACAACCACTGGAATAGTAGCTGTCTGACAGAGAACTTAAATGTTTCCTCAACATCACCAGGGCTTCCTAGGCTTGCTTTAAACTAGAAACTATGGAATAACAGAAAAAGATAAGAAAAAATAAGACAGAAAAAGGGGGGAAAAATCCCTAAAGCAAGGTTTTAAGAACCAAGAATGTCAAACAAATTGGGGCTGATAACCAGGAGGAGATTGGGCACAGTGGTGGTGCAGTAAGGTGTCTCCTCTGGAGCCAGCAAGAGTTCCAGTAGGTGAGACAAATTCCATTGCACAGAGAGAGAGGAAAGGTTCAGCACAAGGAAGGGGTTGTGGGAAGGAATCCTTTTCATGGAATCAGAATGTTTTGGGCTGGAAGAGCCCTAAAAATCATCTGATTCCAACCCCCTGCCATGGGCAGGGGCATAAAATAATTTTGCATAAAGCAAATTGAATCGTGGCCGAATTTCAGGAAGAACTCCTGACAGCAGGATTGCCTGTGGAACTGGAAAATCCTCCCACTGCCACAGACAGTAAACAAATACTCTGCTCAGAGAGACTTCACTGGCTTGTGGGATAATGAACATGGAATTATATCATTGCAACAATATACACCCGCTGAATTTGACTCCACTTGAAGAGATGAGAGCTCTTAAGTTGCTACGTTGAAAACAATTTAATTGAACCTTGCTAATTAGAATATAACAAGTAGTTAAAAATTATGCAATGCTTTAAAAATATTTTAATTAATTTGAAATTCTGATGGCAAATTAGTAAATGTACGTCAGTGTCTTCCTGTGCTTGACTCAATACATCACAGGGAGAAAAAGAAGATTTATTTTTTCAATAGGGACACTGAGAAAACATACACAAGTAGAAAATAATAATGTAGAGTGAGGAATAATTAATTAATTCAAGCTTCAAGATAAGATCACTGTGTCCTGTTGACCCCACATGTTAATCAGTTGATTGATTAATTGCTACAATCATAATAATTATAGGGTATAAATCTAAATACATTTAATGATAGTTTACACTTAGAATAAAAATGTCTTTTATGTCTGCTTATCTTCATCATTTCTTGAAGCCTAGTCATATTTTTTGTTTGCCATAAATAAACCTGAAGCATTTTTAGATGCTATCTTTTTGATGAGGTAGGTTTAGACTTCATTCATCTGATCAGCAATATTTTTTGTGTGGCCTCCACCTCCTGTCTAATGAAAAATATGTTCCTGGATGAGAAACAATTGATTATGTGCAGTAACCAGTACAACTTCATCAAAAGCTCATCCTTAATTGAAAGACAAGGGGACATAGCAATGAGGCCATTGTATAATTAAAGGCTGTGTTTAACCAGAAGAGTTTTACATATTGAATGATTCTTCTGTTACATAAACTCAGCCTAAGGTGAAACAGTGAAGCAATCCAGCAGCACAGAAAAATATTGTAAAAAAAGAAAAAGAAAAAGAAAATCAAGAATACTGCTGATTTCTGATCTATAGAAAATAGAGAAGATCTTGACATCTACATCATCTTTGAGTTTGGGCTTTCTGATTAAACTTAATCATGCTTTGTGACTGCACTAAAGGAATGACAGAGGTCCTTGTACCTCAACTGGCACAGTTTGAAATCTGATTTTTTACCAAAAAGTACATGTGAAAAAGGAAAAAGAGCTGCTCAGTTAAATCTAAATGCACTATTATGGAGCAGCTCTTAAGTTGCTAAGGCCTCACTCAGTACTGAGGTGGTTCAGTAAGAGTTACAGGTAGAAGTTGCAGTTGTTTGTACCCTGCCTATTCCATGGACAAAACCTCCCTTTTCTATCATTGTCATCCTGGTTACCAAGTCTTTCCATAGGAAAACATCAAGAAACCTTAAATAATTGTGAGATTTAAATTTTTAAAAGGGAAATATTCTGTTAAAATACAGACCTTAACACCCGATTTCATGACCATTTTCAGCTGAGCAGTTCTAGAAATTTTGGATTCTTCATTTATAGAGTTGGTAGTATCCATACACTGCTCTGCAACTCTCATTTTGCAGAGATATTTGTTAAATAAATAATGCTAGGTTAGGAATGATAGTATAAATATTTTAAGGAGCCACTAAAGCATTAAAAAAAAAAAACCCCTAAGCAGGCAAATTCCAAGCAAATGAACTTTTAGAGTCTTCAAAGGGTTACCTGACCTTCTAGTTTTGCAGCTTGCTTGTCTCAAAGTTACAGCAAAGAAGGAGATAACAGTGAAACTGTACTATAAAAATAAATTACTATCATGAATATTAAGCAACAAGGATATAATAAACATGACTGCTTACATGATTCTGATTTATTGATACTGATTTACTAGTAAATTATCACACAAAGTACTCATTTTAGTTGTTGAGGAACATGTGCAAAATAAAGCTTAGTGGACACTTCCCCAAGACCTTGACATCTGTCACTGGATTCATACTGGGGAATCTTGATGCCTCTTTTTCTGGTGTGATATACAGCAGTGCATTTATTTTTCCTTTCCATGGATTTATTTAGTTTTAATTTTTGGCTGCCTGGCTTCCTTAAACTCTCTATTTTAGCCATGCACAGTTTTCTAAAACTACTATCATGGAGGTTCAGCTCTGACACAGTGGAACAAATCCAGCTGCAAAATCTCCTAAAGGCTGTTCATGCTTGTTCTGTTAAATAGTGCTCACTTTTGAGTCAAGAGGTTTCATTACTATATTTATGAACCTCTTGGCACCAGGAGTTGGGATTTCCCAGTGCTAAGCATTAATGCATTTTGCATCACTCTTTAGCACTGGGAACTCTGGATCACTGGTGCTGAGGGGTTAAAGAGAGGGGGGAAAAAAAATGCAGATCTTTATTTCCAGATAGAAATCTTTAGTGCATGTGTGTGTGTGGATAGTCTGAGAAACTGTCAAACAGCACAGGTAGAAATCAGGCTGCCACAGCCACCTACTACAGGAACTGCAGATTTTAAGGGATCTCAACATTAACATGCCTATATTCTGCATCAGATATTTGTTATCCAAATTGATGGAAAGTATCCTATCTGAAAATAGGATTATTCTTCTTTAAATTTAAAGCCTGCTTTGTGCCTATGTGGCTTATATCACTTCATGACATGGTGTGTTATGTCAAACCTAAGATTATTTTTTGAGATTTCTGAGACAGAATCTACTTCATTTTGCCTGTCATCAGCCAAAAGAATGTGCCAAAAGACCCCTTTTTATTTTTTTGAGGCAGCAATTCACAAATACCATCTGAACTGAAGGACAACTAGTGCTTCAAAGCAAAAACACAGATCCTGGATCAAATTCTAGCATCTTCTAAAGTGGTTACCCTCATCACGGTTTATTATTTCCCCGTGCAGGATTTCTCTCTCCACAGTGAGCTAATTTTTTAATTTTTTTTTAAACTGTACATTTGAGCTTGCAGCAGGAATGTGGCCTCATCAGGTGCCCTGAAAACCAAGCAACGACCTCAGCTGCAGAGATTGCAGGTTAGCTCTGGCTGCATGTGAGCATCCAGATGCAAATCCAACACAAGCCAGGGAAAGGCAGTTCTGGAAGTGGCACTTCATAGCCCAGAGCTGGAGTTGCAGAAGCGTGGATAAAGCTGCCTGCCAGGCAAGCCTTGCTGCTTCTCCCACTTTGGTCTTGTTTGAAAGGGAAATTAAAAAGAGAAAATGGGGGGAAAAAGAGAAGAAGAGGAAAGTGAAAAGGGGATGGAAAGGAAAAGCAGGAGAATGAGATGAAAAAAATAACGAAAAAGAGAGAGGAGAAGAAAAAGGAAAAGGAAAAAAGAAAAAGAGAAAATGAGGAGGGAAGGGAAGGGAAGGGAAGGGAAGGGAAGGGAAGGGAAGGGAAGGGAAGGGAAGGGAAGGGAAGGGAAGGAAGGGAAGGGAAGGGAAGGAAGGGAAGGGAAGGAAGGGAAGGGAAGGGAAGGGAAGGGAAGGGAAGGGAAGGGAAGGGAAGGGAAGGGAAGGGAAGGGAAGGGAAGGGAAGGGAAGGGAAGGGAAGGGAAGGGAAGGGAAGGGAAGGGAAAAGAGTCAAAGAAGAAAATGGAACAAAAAAAGGGGAAAAAAAAGAAAATATAGATGGGGGAAAAAAAGAAAATAAAGATGAGAAAAAGAAAGAAGTTGCAGCTTGTGCACTCACTTTATTTGCCCCTGCGGTTGTACCAGGGCAACTTCCTCCCTGTCCCTCTTACTCTCAGTGGCACCTGTAGGAGTTTAGGGAGAAGATAAACTGTGCAAATCATGTTGGGGTTTGGCCTGGTCACCTCACTCTTTCTCTCTGAGTACAGCTCTTTCCTTTTACAGGACACAGTAGCAGTGCCAGCTTGGAAAACATTTCCCTTGCTCCCAGAGCTCTCCTGATAATGAGCTACAAACACTAGGTGGTTTTCATGAGCTTCCACAGCTCCCCAGCTCTCAGTCACATTTTGGGGTCCTAAAACTTTTGTAAGTCCTTTCTGGTTGCTCCAATTCTTCTGTTTTTTATGAGTGAACACAGTTTGATTTTCTGATCACCTAAGCCCACCTCAGTGAAAAGGTTTTGTCCCTGGATTGCAGGTTTTTTTGTTCCCCGTGTTAACACTGTCACTCAGAAGTGTTTAACAGTGACTGAGTCAGACCACGAGCTGCTGGTGAGTGAGATGATGTTCCTGATCTCAACGAGATGATCTGTGTGATGTACTACCTGCCCAGGCAATGAAATCATTAGTGCTGGGGCCAAAATGTGCCAGCAGTCACAAGGGTTAACAGGCTCATGAGTTGCATGTAGAAGGGACTCAAAGGGAGCAGTTTGATTCTCAAGGAACCAAGAGAAATTGCATTTTATTTTAGAATTCCGGGCGATTCAAACTCCATACCTGTGCCACCAGCAGAAGGCAGTGGATTGAACAAACATTCCTGCATCCAAAGATACATCCTTAAAAGTCCCGTTTGATGAGTTCCTGTTGCCTCAGGGCCACACACTCCCTGACACCCATTTAGGAGGAGGATGTGCAGCACTACTCAGTGTTCCCATTCCCACACTATTTCTTACTTTTCTTGACTTCCCTTTTAGCTGTTATCTGGTCCAGCTGCTGGAGTACAGCTGCTGAGGATGCTTTTCCGCAGCCACATTACCCAGTTTTCCAGCACTACTTTTTCACAATTTGTGTCCCTCCAGAGACATTATAAATCCTATTAACTTTGAACTCTGGCCCAGCCTTGGTAAGAACACCAGCCTACCCTCACATTGAGACATCAATACTTTCCTGAAGTATTTCAGTTGGCAATTGCATTTCCCTTCAGTGAGTATTTTGGTGCTACTGCTATTATTCTATCACACTGATGTATTATTTTATGCCATTTAGTGTGTTTTCTGCTATTATGGTAAACTGTGAGGTTGCTTTTCTGACCATTCATGACTTGATTCTGCACCTGCCTGCTGCATGAAATTTTTAATTTCCTTTAATTTCTCCTTCCTTTTTCCATGCCAAACAATTCTAGAGCATTTCTAGAAAAAAATGAGCTGCTGTAACTTCTTTCTGACTGATTACTGATCAGTGATAAAGGTACAGGAAAAATAGGCTCTATATGACTTAATTTTCCATCCACCAGATTCTCACACAGAGGTTTTTCATAGCCCTAAGTGTGAAGGCTAAGGTTATGCACTTTCCCCTAACTCATCTGCTTGAAACACTTAGGAGGCATAGAAATACTCAATAAAGTTAGAACCTACTCTGAATACAACAGCTGTAGTAGTTTAGGTCTTCAAATATCCTTAAATATCTACATGACGAGGACCAGAAAACAACTCAGTCGTTATCTTTTTTTTCACCAAGACATTATCATGCTAATCTTTGCTGGTTCAGATCCAAGGTGCTACCACACAGAGGTGTGGTGCTACTCTTGTTTGGAAAGGTAGCAACTTTTAGATAGTAGGAAGGGGCATGGAGGGAGGGAGGGAGACAGCACAGCACTGTGGGTGATGGCTTTCAGCATCCCCTCCTCTTGTTCTTGGAGGTTCTCCTTCTCCCTCCCTTCCTGGTCTTCTCTTCCCACTTTCCCCGCCTCACTTCTTCCATTTTTGCACCTCTGAAATTGTGTAACTGGGGCATTATAGGCTGCTCCTCCTCCTGTTATTACTTTCCCCAAGTGGAAGCTTCACTCACAAGCCTGATGAAACGTTTTTCCCCTCCAACCCAGAGTGCCAATTCTCACTTTGTCAAGAGCTCCAGATAACCCTCAGGAGGAGTTCCTCTCCCCCTGCCTCCCCCAAACACTCCAGGTTACAGGGATCTTGTCACAGTCACTAAAGAGCTCCTTCTCTCTCTTTTCCCCACTCTTTCTACCCAGTGTTGTTCCTCAGATTTCTCAGTTTCTCTTTCAGCACTCTCTCCTACTTGATTCTCTCCATGGGTTTCCCTTATGCTAACCCAGACACAAACTCTCAAATTGGCTTTATTCCTCCTTCTGCCATTTTTTTTCGTAGAATCACAAGATCATTTAGGTTGAAAAAGATTTTTAAGATCATCAAGTCCAACCATTTCCCCAGAACTGCCAAGACCAGCACAGTGCTGGACCTTCCATGAACATCAAAGTTCATGAAAAGGATTCTCTCTATGTAGATTACTGCAGATTTGTATCCAATAATTTATTGTGGGAGCATTAAACCATTCATATCACAAACACCTGTGCAAGCCAGTTGGCCTAGTCAATTCTTGTTTAACATTTAATTATGAATATAATTAGCATGAGTTAAGAGACAGGCCAGGCATCCGCAATAAAATTTCTGCTATGCTAAAAAAATTATAACTATAATAACAGAAAAGACTAAGCTGGGGGAGAATATGCCCCTCCTACACAAACTTTTGCATGATAGAAAAATCCAAGCATAGATTCTTTTAAAACTTTCTCATTTCCTTTGATGATAATTGGAAAGCCTCCACCATATTTATTAGAGCAAATTAAACAGTTTTTCTGTCCCTGTAATATTAGGGCAATTTTCATCACTGGTGTAGCCCAGGTTCTGCAGGGTCTCCTCTTTCCCTCAAAAGGTAAATTTTATTAATTAAATATAATTTAAATATTATTTAATTTGATGGCATCACCAGAGCACTGTGTTAGGTATAGTTTACAAAGGGGAACATCCTGTTAAAATGTTGTTTCAGTGCACCTTTAAGAGTTCTATGAAGTGTTCTTTTTTAGCAGAATTGTGTGCTGTCCAAAGAAAAAGATTAGTCAATATCACAACATATCTTGTTTTAAAGCCAGAGGCTCATTTTTAGAAAAATAAAACCCAAAATCAATTTAGGATCAGGCTGCCTATGGATAGGTGTTACCTGAGCATCCTTCACAGGGAAAAGCCCTGCAGAGGAGGAAAATCTTCATCTGTAGATTTTGTTTTCATTTCCCTTCCAACAACTTAATTAAAACTTTCCAACAAAAAAAAAAAAAAAAAGAAAAAGAAATTTCTTACCTATTAATTTTTCTCTTTTATTTCTTACATTTCTTAATTTCTTAAGTTGGGCTACTTTACACCTCAAAAGAAAAAATCTATTCAAAGACATAACCTCCAATTTTTTTTTTCCCCTAAAACAGTTGCTTCCAGACCTGAAAAGATCTATTTAAAAATGCTGTTGAGCAGAAATGTTTGCAACTGTGAAGAAAAGGTCATTGAGAAAGAACTAGGAGGTTACCAGGACATATTGTTCCTTGACACCTCCTGGGAACAAAAAGCCTGAAGAGAACCTCTTTAGTGAACAGTTTGCTGCTATTGCACATACAACAGATTCCATTTACATCCTCAGTGGAGATATTCTTTATTATTGGCTTGAATCTGAGTTGAGAATGTGCTAGAATATTATATCTATAAGGTTGGGAATGTTACAGCTTAAATATATTTAAATATGTTTTACTCATATTTCCTTTTCCTTATTTGTTTCACTCAGGATGGTCACATACACTTTTAATCCCTATTTTGTTCAAACTTATAGATTAGAAGCCTTCTCTTGTAGTCTCTCTGTCTCCTGTGTCATCTTAGCATTTCTAAAATGTTAGGGATTTTGGGATTTTTCTTTCTCTGCCAATATCAGTTAATCACTCTTGAATCAGATATTCACACAACTTTCCAGATAAAGTTTCAAAAATATTTCGAAAATGGGTTTAGTACTATTCAGACCCCACTGAAAATACCCAGTACCACATTCTGAATGAGCTGCTATTACTATTTAGTGTTATTGTGTTTGGGAGAATGTATATACCATATATTTATTCATATATTTGCATGGTTGGGTGTCCCTGAGATTATGCTACTCATAAAATCATCCCCCTTTTTTAAAGAAATGTTTTTAAAACTTACACCTTAACTTTTGATGGCTTCTTATTTCTACACAGTTGGGTTTTTTTTCTGTTCACATTAGTTTATGGATCTCCACTGTCTTCTGAGATTTAAATTTGGCCAAAAAAGTGTATTAATTATGATGTATCATGTGAAATATATTGTGGTGACCTTGGATTTGTTTATAAATCACCATGTTCACATGAAATTGAGGCTTTCTGATGCCATGCCAAGCCCCAAAACTTCCTTGGACAAGTAAATGGAGGATAGAGAGACGATTTCAATAGGAGGCTCGCCAACTGTGAATCTGAAGGCAGTTTGATTAGGACTCGAAGCCCACAGATTGAGATTATGACAGAAATTTGCATAATGCCAGAGACTGATAAGATTTGGTTTCTCAGGAACCTATTACGTGATGATGTTAAGAGACTGTCATGGATTTCTTACAGTGCAATATGCTGACTTGTCTTTCCAAGACGAGTTGGCCTTGAGCCTTGTTCTTTGTAAGCCTCGAGTGAGGTTTCTTTAGACGTCTTTTGAAAATCTCTTTAGACATCTTTTGTAACTTTCCACCAGGATGATACAAGGATGTTATGACTGTCAGAATAAATGAATGTATTTACTTCCTCTCTGTTTCCCAGCTACTATTTTCATAACACTGCATAGTAGTTCAGAGCAGGTCCTTCCTACATTATATTTTCAACCAATGCAGCTCAGTTCTTTGGTCATGATTATGTATCGATGACTTGATTTGTTTATTGTCTCCTGACACAGTGGTTTGGGTTTGGTTTTTTTTTTTAATTTTTGCCTGATTTTGGTTCAGACAGCTTCTGTGCAAACTCCTCAAAAGTTACATTATTCAGTGCAAAATTTGCTCTGGTCTGCTGAAGACCGAAGTGTGATCATTGCCCAGATAGATGTGAGTTTCTGCAACATGTTGTCTGAAACCACACAGGCAGTGGGTTCTTGGGGGCTTTTACAGAAGCAGAACAAGAGCCAAAGCTCAGAGAAAACCTTTTTTCTGATGCCAGCAATGCTGGAGATGAAGAAAACTGACCAGTGTGGAGGGGACTGAAAACTACTGATAGCACTGGTAGCTTTTTAGGGTTTGAAAAAATCTATTATTCCCATGGAAGAAGAATTTATTTCTTTGCTATGTTGCTGTGGTAGATTTCATCAAACCAGACCAGTAAAGACCAGTGTCACAGACCAGCAAAACTGTAAAAAAATATTTTATCTAACGACTTTTGCTAACCAAAAAAGTTACAAAATTCTATCATGTGTAAGATGCTAAATAACCATCTTCAGTTTCCGTATAGTAGGGTAACACATAACATTGTAGGATTGATAGGAATGACATTGAGAATTCTGCTTAGCATGCACCAGGAGACCTTAATTGATATATCGAAAGGATATGTGTGAAATCATTTGAAAAAAGTGTTAATGGTCTATCAGAGCAATCAAAGAAAAAAAAATCCAGATCTTGAAAAAACAAAAATTAAATGCGTATCTGATGTGGACCTTAGGTGGTGTCTAGGGACTTAAATTCTGAAAAATTTTATTTGGCTGCCATCTATCCCTGAAGGTGCCAAGGCTAATCAGGCACTATAATTGTGACCTTTGAGGACCTTTAGGTGCCTATGGTTGTACTTCTCCCCACGCAAAGAAATGCTTCCTCTGCTGTCAGGGCTGAAACACCTGAGCTCCAGAGTTGGGGATTATTTTGCCTAAATGTCTGGGGTTGATCCTGGGGGCAATTGCCAGAACTGAAACCACATACCCTGACTGGATCTGGTGCCCTACAAATCATGGTTGGTGTTGAAGGAGACCTGAAAGGTCATCCCATTCCTTCCCCTGCCATGGGCAGGGATACCTTCCACTATCCCAGGTTGCTCCAAGACCCGTCCAACCTGGTCTTGGACACTTCCAGGGATGGGACATCCAGAAACCTGTGCCAGATCCTCACCTCCATTAGAGGGAAGAATTTCTCCCTAATATCCAAGCTAAACCTGCTCTCAGTTTCGCTCCATTCCCCACTGTTCTGTTGCTCTAGGCTCTTGTAAAAAGTCTCTCTCCATCTTTCTTGCAGGCTCTCTTCAGGAATGTGTCCCTTCTCCTCGAGGTGGGTGTGGATCCCATGTTTTCTGCTCCCCACACTGAGACCTGAGACATACCAGGCTGTGGATTCCACTTGAAAACCTGCAAGTCAGATTTTCAACACTATGGTTTTTTTTAATAATCTCATTCCCCTGCTCATCTGCCTCAAGTGGGAAACCTACAGTAACAGATACGTTCATTCAGAAAACTGTCTGCAGGAGAATCATAATTCTGGCAGAAGGATTTCTATTTAGAGTATATATATATAAATACACACACATCTTTCTCTGTGAGTTTATTTTAAACAGTAAATCTCCTATTTATCTACAGTGCTTATGTGGCACCTATTAAATTCATATTAGAGATAAGGAACTGAAATGAAGGCATAATCACTAGACCTCATTGAAAAAAATCTTTCCAACCTAGTAGTCTTTCCAACCTGTTGCAGAGAAAATCAAAGACCTGAACTCAAGCCTTCCAAACCAGAGACAGATGTTGCAGCTTTGGGAACTGGGTGGAATTTTCCTTTGTGGAATATCAGTGAGGTTTTTTCCTAACTGCAGTTGGACAGATGCACTGTCTCTACAGATGCACAGTCTATACAGCTTGCTCCAGCTGAAAAGATCTGGAAGGACTAGCGGATATTTAAATATTTCCTGTGCTGTGGATATCAGCCATCACAGCACACAGACTGTAGTAGACAAATTTCTTTTTTTCCATGCCTTTGCCTGAGACATTTCAAGAAAACTGTTTCAATCAAAATAAAGATTTAGACTCAACCAACACAATTACCTGTTAATATTTCTAAACAGATTTTAGGGGTAGATTGCAGTGACTGAAGTCCTGGCAAAAGTTTGTATGGCCATGAGGGCTGAATTCTGTAAATAAGGTGATTAAGTGTTTCAGTTGTTGGCACTTCTACCACCTTACTCACATGAAGCACAATTTTACTTGCAGACAATCTGTTGAACTACGTCTGTTGATCTTCCAGAAAATCAATAGAATTATTTGTGGTACTGAGTAATTTAAATGTGGCTGAACCTGACTTCATAGCAGCATTTGGGCACACTTTAGAAGTGCGTATTTCATCCAAAATAACACAAAATGACTTGCCAGTAATACCAGACAAAGTCATTGGAAAAAAAAAAGAAGCCCTACTTTCCAAATCCTAAGAAACAAAATTAGTATTGGGCCAGAGGTCTTGTAGCCTTCTATTTATCATTTATAAGTCCTCTGATATATGCTGTATGGACAGTAATTACCCAGCTTCAGCCTGGCAAGCAGAATTCCAAGATTCTCTAACACCCTGAATTATCTTCCAATATTCTGGTCATATCTAAATTGTTCTAACAGTTTGGCCATACCTAAAGTTATTTACAAGGGAAATTGAAGGTGGAGAGCAAGTGCTTTGCCTAACACACAGTACTACAAACCTCATGCACATAATTAAAATGGCAGCAGCATCCAGGAAAATTGATGTTAAGCTTGCTATGGATTTTTTTTCCACATAGTCTTTACAATTGTATCAGAGTGAGGAGTCCATCACACCTCTTGGGTTCTAATTCCTCCTGAAAACTCCTGCTAAAGGACTGAGTCCCCATAAATGTTATTGGGAATTTGTTTCTGCCTGCTACAGGTAGGTTTATAGAGCACTTAATCTTATTTAACAAGTATGAGGTTCTGACTAAAGGGTCTTGAGTGCTGGACCAGTGACATCATCAGCATGGCAATCTGGGAATCAAGTTGGTTTCTTTCTGGCATTATTCTAACTGCAATGCACACCCATCCCTGCGTGTTAATAATTCTAATTTTTGAAGAACAGATACTATAGTCTCTTTTTCACAACAAACTGGAGAAGAGAAGAAATTTTCCAGCAGCTCAGTACTGACCAGGCAAATTAATTAGCACAAGTAGCCAAAGAATCATCTGCAGTTGAAATGATACTGAAGAGATTTCTTACTTTGCCTCAGGACTATTAACATACAGAAGAGCTCCAAAAACACTGAAAACACCTAATTGTTGTTTATAGGTGTTTTTTAAGTAGAGTTGGCAAGAATACGGATTTGTAGATCCTATGGCAGTAAAGGCCAAATAAAGAGAAGATTGATTGGAAATCGTAGCTTACTTTGGACAGTTGGATTAGGTAGAAATCACCCTGATGTGCAGTAAAGCAAGAACAAGAATTAGGGGTTTGAAATAGTGCAAAGCACATCTTAGAGTGCTAGCATTTCCTTCCTAGGAATAAACTGTCTTAAAATCCCTCTATAAATGACTGTTCATTAGCCTATCAATGTGTATAATGGCTCTCAAAATCATAATAAGAATTAATAATAGTTCAAATAGCAGAAAGGGACATTAATTTCTCACTCATGAATATTAATGCGTTAGTAGACAGTCTCTTCCCGACATGCTTTCAAACTTAATTCACAAGTCTGCAACTGGTCACCTGGTACTTTTACCACCAAAATCCTCCCCACTGGGCCACCAAAAGATGTCAAATCACCCTGACTTGGACACTAGCAGAGAGGATAAGGGCAGAAGAGTGAGATCATGGTGTCCTGATAACAGTTTTCAGAATACAATGGTGTTTGCACAGCCAAAACCTGTCCCAATGGGCAATAAAAGTGGGGATAATGGGGAGGATGATGTGTTTAGCCCAGGAAGACCAGTATGATGGTGGATTATAATGGCAGAGGATGGATTCCAGAATATTTGGGGTCAGAAGGGACCTCTGGAGATCCTCTGGTGCATCCCTGCCGCCAAGGCAGGGTCAGCTGGGGCAGATGACACAGGAGTCTCCAGATAGGGACACTCCATGGACTCCTGGGCTGCTGTTCCAGTCCTCTGCCACACTCCATGTAAGGTTCTTCTCCAGTTATAAATATTGGATTGCAGAATTAGCTGTGCATAGGAGGGTGGATGACCTGCCAGGCTGTGCCCCATGAGCTGGTGAGGACACCTCATCTCCTCCTTTCCAAGAGGGCAGAGCAGATGGATGGAAAACCACCTGAAAGGCATGTTCAGGTGCTGGTGCTTCAATGAGCCTCTGATCCCAAGGCATCACAGAAGCTGAACAATGAGAAATTCTTTATTGTTTTTTTCCCTCTTAGCACTGCAGATGCTGTGCAAAAGGAACTTAAGTTGAGAGATGATGTTCCCCACCTGATTTCCTTTGAAAGGAGAAGAAAGTGAGCTGCCAGGAGTAAATTTCAGGTAATGCATTTCCTTACGCCGCAAGTTGAACTGCACTGCACCACCAAATAACTGAGCAGGGAAGGATCTTGTGAGATGTATTTAACCTCATTATATCTGATGCTGGGTCTTGAAAAGCTTTAGTTGAACTAAAGACTCTTATGAATATAAAATCAAAGTGAGCTGTACATTAAGGGTTTCGTATTCCCCGACAGCTGCGCATGTGCACACCCAGCTCTCATTAACAGCAGTGGCAAATATGTGTGCCCATCACTCAGAAATCAGACCTTTGAGTACTTTGTTGGGTTTGTTTTTTTCCCAGAGATTTTCTCTGTTGGATCTTTAATTAATCTCCTACTCGGTTTTTTCCCTTTAAGCTATCCCTCTCCCCTCCTCCCTTTCCAACAGGAGCAAACCCCCAAATCACTGGGTTTTTTTGTCAAGTTTTTCCAAGCCGATCCAGTTTTACAAAATGCACCTGCATATATTAAATACAGGGAGGGTTTGCAGCCCATAAACCACAGAGACGTGGAACAGAATAAATGCCTGGGACTTTGAAAATACTTTTGCTGCCTGCCAAGTTTAAACAAAAAAATAATAACCAAGCAAAGGTAGATATGAAAATGAGAACATGAATGTTTTTGCATTCTTTTTGTGATCACTGCAAGGCAAGAGTCTGCAACCTTGTGGAACAAAACACACACATTTCATTCTGATTAACATAAAGACAGCCCCTTCTAACGTGATTCACAATTATTAGTCTCTCTCTTGTGTTTGGGGATATATGGATTATCAGCCTAGCATATTTTGAATACATACACATTTTAATTCCTTTCCTAAACCATTTTAGGCACTACAGTCAAATTGCAGAGACAAAAATTATAGATTAATAATTTGGTATTTTTTTCCTTCTCTCCAGCTAAATACCTAAACACTGTAGGAGATAAAAGGCATTCAAAAACAATAAAAAGACAGGATCATGGATAATGGAAGGTAAGTCAGAACTGAGATGCCCCTGCTCTTCTATTTTTAAGTTTATTATTATTTTTATATAACAGGCTATTTCACTAGCTTCTACTGTATGTGATGTACTTACTGATCGCCTCCACAAACTGTTCAAAGAAGCAGTATGGGAACAGCGGCTCAGGCAGCTCTCTGAAAAACATCTTGAGTGCTCCGGTGACAACGTGGATGTCCTCCCACTGGCTGTCGTCCAAATTCAGCTTCTCTTCTGGGAAAACACGAGGAGAAATGGAACAACTGGTTTTAATGAAACAATTACAAGACACTAATTATTATGTTAATGTTTGCCTACTATCATCAGCAACCGTTAACAGCCTTCTGCACCTAGAGGTTTGGTGCTGTGCATGTTTTTTTTTTTTTTTCCTCCCCCTTTTTTTTTTTTTTCCTGTAGGAAGAGAACATTTTCAATGGAATACCATCTGTAGGAATGCAGCTAACAAAAAAACAAGAGACACAAAGAGACAGTACCATTGACACAGTATGTCAGATACATTTATTCCCATAATGCATCAGTATGAAAATTAGCATCACAGCTCAACATGATTCAAAGCTATTTGGTTTTGAGGCCGAGGGGCTAAGAGTTGCCAGCGATGGACGGCTCAAGGGACCGGCCTAAAGGCCTTGCTGAGCCAACAGGAGACATATGCTAAACATGGCAATAGAAAATGAGTTATTGCTTTACATGTGTTAGCCTTGCTATGTACAAGGGAATAATGGGGAACGCTTTTCTCCTTTTTTTTTTTCTTTTTTTTTTTTTTTTTTTTTTTTGCCTGAATGTAATGTCAGCAAGGAATAGAGGACTGTGAGAGAAAGGATATTAATTCCTTCTTACTGCTTCAAAAATATTTTGTTTGGTTTTCATCTCTGGGAGGAAGATTTGCCCAGCAACAATATTAGACAGACCCCTGTTGGCCTACCTAGGCTATGCAAAGCTGTCAAAAATGATAACACACTAAAGACAAACCACAAGTGCTTCCAAAACTGTTTTGCAAACAAAAAAAAATGTTTTCTTTTGAAGCTTGACTGAGCTAAGGAATTTAAATATAAAAGAAACTAAATGCTAAAATAGAGTTTCTAATAAAAATAAAACAAGATTGGGTGATTATTCTATTTTTCTTTGGTGTTTTTCTTTTCTTTTTAATTCTAGGAGAGTGATACTGTTAGAACAGTGAGATCATAATCCATATAAAACTCAAGGAAAGAGCAAATCCTTATTAGTCCAAATTAAAATGACACAAAATGACACACACTTTCTCCAAGTTCTGTTACTCCAGAAATGGAGTTTGCTTTTTTTCCCCATGTGCTATGATTTTCTCTTTTAGAAAATTTCAGTCTCAATGCAAATTGGGGGCCAACCATGAAAACTGCTGAACAAATTTAATTTGAAGCAACATAGTCCCGAAATGTTTTACTAAATGTCACTGAAATTTCATGTGTAGCAATTCAGCTGGCTTCAAGAGCAGCCTCTTTACTGAACTGTTGTTAAACAAAATGGTAAAATCATTGGAGACACATGGACATCCACAGCTCTGGATCTCAGTACTGTAAAGGTTTTCTCTACTGCTGGGCAGAAAATCTTATGCAAAATGGAGTTGTCTTTCAACTTCTATTTAATAAATGTTATTAAACGCTTTCAAAATTTCTGGATTTGGGAGATGTAAATAAATAAAGAATGGACCCAGTTCCTAAACTTGGAGTAATGTGAGACAAAGCTGGAACAAAGGCTGACTTGTGCATTTCATTTAGATGTCTTGCTTGCTTCTTTGGTTTCAAGCCTCTTTTTTCCCCCTTTCTTTCTTTCTTTCTTTCTTTCTTTCCCATTCAATTACCTCAATCATAAAAGTAATGATTTGATCTCAAATGAGTTACCAGAGGGGATCTTCTTTAGACTCTGAGATCATATTTGATTGATCGTATTTCAACAATTAGCCTTTTATTTTGCCACACACTATTGAACTAGATCGACAGCATCTTAGCAGGCCAGCTTTAAACAGTCAACTGTTAACAATAGCATCAAAAAGAGAGACCTGATGGGGTTTACTGTCACTTTAAAGAACAGGGTGGGTTTTCACATTGTTGAAATCTGTCAGATATTTTGAAATGTCCCTCTCACTATGGTGCCACACCCCCTGCGTGCCCTTATAATAAAATTGGTTTTACTCCTGATTAAATCATTTTCTCCCTACCCACTACCATACTTCTCATAATGGACCTGTGTGCTCTACAGCTGGTGTTCTTCCCATGGTACCAATTCTTACTTTATCTTTTAAGCACTTTGCTGCTAAGATCTCATGCAGAGTGCTTATGTTTTGTTAAGAGCTTCATTCTTAGAGAAATAGCTTAACACATGTTCTAAAAATGTTGTACAACTTATTGCTTAAAACACATTTAGAAAATGTATAAGTACTGTAGCTTTGGCACAGAACTTTAAGTAGAAACCTTAAAAAAAAAAAAAAAAACGAAACACAACTTGTTTTTGCCATGCATTTGTCTTAAATGTCTAAAGTGGAATGCTTGACTTCTAAGGCTTTATAGAGACTTATCTTACCAGATTTTTGCACCATTTCCAGCTCTTCAAGGAAACGTGTTAGGAATGTATCATCGTGAAAGCAAAGGGTGTCAATTTTCCCTCTAGCAATAAGAGAGTTTTTAAAAATGTTTGCTAGAAGGAACAAATGCCAAGTCAAAAAAAAAAAAAAAAAAAAAAAAAAAGGAAAAGAAAATAGAAGTCCATTCACTGTAAGACTCTCATTTGGTTCCCACTGGTTGGAATCTCTCACATGCCATGGCGATAGGGCCATAAACAAACACACACACACATCTCAGGCTGGGTTTAAGGGGAGGACCTGGCTTTTTGGCTTTGCTCAGACATATTTCTTATTGGGGTGTTTTGCTTACACAAAGATTAAGTCCCAAATCTGGTATTTAAACTTGACAGTCAAGGACTGCTTTCAGTCAGGAGATACTGTATCTGGGAAGATGCTCAAAATCTCACAGTCCTAAAAATTTGCTTTAACTTGTCAGGAGTATTTGATTAGTTCAACCATCACTGCCAGTTGATATCATATATCTTAGATACAGACACAAATATGCCCAGAAAATCCCATAAAATTTATGCTAATACTCAGGCTGAAAATATAAAGACCACATTAAGGGGGAAAAAATAGTGTGGGCGCTTGTCAAGGTTATTAGTTAAAAAAAATCGATATACAATACATTTGTGAAGGGAACGTGTGTTTTACTGTGTTCTTATTCAGCCTTTTCAACAATTCAGTTTTTAATGGCACTTGCAGTGTCTGCAGCAGAACCAAACAGGAGTTCAGCTTTGGTTTAAGGGAGCCATTCTGAGGTTCAAAAGGAAGAAGGTAATCTACGGGAAGATCAGCTAAAGACAGGGAATAAAAATAAAAATATGAAAATCAACCAAAGCTGTAGAGAGAGCTGAGTTTTGAAAGAAAATGGATGTGGTTCCTCTAACCACATGCCCTGCCTGGTATGTAGACTAATCTCCAGGAGCAAAATGCAGTCATTTGAGAGCCCTGCTCCTTCTCTTGTCATTTCAGATAATTCATAGCTTGCATTTTCCCAGCTCTAAGCTGTCCCTTGCCCATGCTGCCACCAAATGCCAGAGCACCACCTTCAGAAGTCCTACTCCACTTGGAGAATTACACATTCCTGCAGCTCAAGGATGACCCCAAATCATGTGGAAAGCAAGTCCTGCAAACCCAGCTGGCACTGCCTCGTGGAGGTTGTGCCCTCAAAAAACTTTCTAAAGCTTTTGGTGAGACAGGGTCTTTGTGGGTCTCATAGTGTGATCCATTTGCTGGCATTGCTGCCTTTCCCATCATTTCCCTGCTGGTGGCTGCACACACCAGCACTGGGATGGAAATTTGGCATTTGGGTATGTCAACCCCCAGCTCCAGTGTGGGAAACCTCAGAGCACTGGAGTTTCCATCCCAGTGACCAGTGATGCTGAGGGAGATCTCCCCTGGAGAAAGTCCTGCACAGCACTGTTAACTAACCCTTATAATGTCCTTCATGCCAAAATCTTTACAGAAGAGCTGGATGTGCACAAAACATTCCCAGCAGGCCTAAACCCTGGGAAATTTGTTGGACTCACTCATCCCAATAGACATTTTACTACTGAGAGGTCCAAAACAGAGTCCTGTGTTTGAAAAAAATGAAAATTCATCATGCAAACACTAGGAAAAGACAAACTGACCAGTGTCATTATGCTTCTTTTTCAAACTTGAAGGAACTTTGTATAAAATTTGAAGACACCTCTTTTTCCTTTTTTTTAATGGTTATGTTCATCAGAAACATTTTTCTGATCATTTATAGTCTTCAACAGGAAAAAGAGGAGAGCAGACTCAAGCAGCTCTCCACGTGCACCAGCACAGATCTTCATCACAGAATCTCTTTGTGAGGGCTGTTCTCATGACTGACAGCACAAACATGGATTTGTACACTGAAAGGTGTGTGTGTTTTACAAGCCACAGCCTCTCTGATCAGCAGTGCACAGACACAGCAGCATTCTTGGGGCAAACAGCTTCTTTCAAAGTGATCCCACTCAATTTAGAGCAGCAATCGAGCACAGAGATGTCCAGAGACAGGACAGCAATGGGAAGCTGTGAGGTGGGGAAGGTTCTTGCTCACTGCATCACAAGGATCTCAATCCCTTGGTGAAACACCACATGATGCTGAGCTTCTTCCCCTGAGGTAAATCCTGCCCTGGCAGTGCAGTTTATATACACCCTCCAAGGTGCATAAAACCCCTGGAACTTCTATGAAATAGTGCAACAAAATCCTCAACTCCTGTGAAGCAATCCTTTCCTCATTCAGGTGGAATTTTGTGAGTCTTTCCTCTCTCCCTTGTTTGGTTTGGGAGCTCCATTGTCCTGCTTGAACTCAGTGCTTGGTCCTTCACCTCCAAGAGTGTTTAAACAAATCAAGGAAAATGTCAGCGAAGCAAATCATTACATTTCGTCTGCAATGGATTTGTAAACAGCCTCTGCTGAATCCATCCAATGCCAGCCTGATGAATTATCAAGGATATAGTCAGAAAAAAAAAGCTTCCATGCTTTTCTCCTCCTCTGCTGGAGGAACCTGGCATGCCTTTCTGACAGAAAATTTAAGCTGTGATGTTACAGTGCCTGAGCATGTGCTGCCTATTGAACTGCCCATTTCCATGGAGTCCAAGCACAAATTACTGAGCAACTTAAGCTAAAATACTGAACTTCATCTTTCTCTGTGTGCATCCAGAGTGCTGCTTATTCCAGTCCTCCAAAATTACAGTTCTCTGACCTGGGGGCATGCTGGAACAACCAAGTACTGCTAACTTAAACCTCAGCCTGTGCCAGAAAAAGAAAAGATTTCTGTGCTTGGGCACACTGGGTCCTATTCATCCTCATATAATTCCAAAAAGTCCAAAGAGTAAGAGAGGGATGAACTATCTCATTGTTTCTTTGAAAAAGATCCAGAACGCATCACGAAGGCACGCAGAAGAGTTCAAAGGTTTGGAAAAGTGGTCAGCCAGTGACACCATGGCGCCAGGGAAATTTCTGTGCTATCAGCTGCTGTTTGAAACTGGAATTACAAAAATATGCAGTGGTACAGAAAGGACAATCCTTTTGGCAGCCAGAAACAGGTATCATCTCCAAGGTACTCATATGTTATTCACTGCCAATACCTGCTACAGGCTTCAGTGACAGAGACATTAGTTTTGACTTAGCATATTCTATCATTGTGATCTGAAGCGATAATTACTGTGATGGGATTATAATTGCAAGTACTTTTAAAATTCATTAAATTTAGCTGAATCAACTATTCCGTATGGGAAAAGGAATGATTTTAAAGAGAGAATATTTCCCCTCAAAATGCAGCTGAAAGCTCCCTAAGAATAAATAGACCACCTGTTTACAGATCAACATACTTCTGCCAGACTCGCTCGGAGGTGACTTGTAAACAGAGAGTAGGAGCAGGCAGACACAGCCTGAGCATGGAGAGCTGCAGGGCCTGATCACTCCTTCATTTGGGGGCAAAAAAATAATCAGATATCCCCAGGGGTTAAAAAAGGGACAAGGAAAGAGCACGGAGGAATTCCCACCCAGCTCTTACCCTCCCACAGAGCACCAAGGCTGCTGAGCACCAGGAAGGGGCTTGGCAGACTTTTTGCAACTCACAGAAATTAAATGTCTGTGCTGAGGGGAAATTGCATTTGTCTTACAGTGCTAAGATTCTGTCCTCTCTGTAATTCTCTCTGCTTAGTTATTGCACAGTAACTTCAGCTTCTTCCTCATAGTTAAAGCACATTTTATTTTCTTCTTTCTATTCATTCTTCACTCTTTATTCTGAACTGGGCTAATGACTGCAGAACAAAAATACCAAATGCTTTCCTAGACCAGTAACTTATTCTTCAGGATACATTTTACTCTTCAAAGGGAAAAGTCCATTCTGAATTCTGCTTTTGATTTGATTGATCTTCCTCTTTTTGTTGTCTGTTGTGTATACACACATTAATCAAGGTAAATATCTGCTTTCCAACTTCAAATCTGTTATTAACATTTTTTTATTGTGTAATTGCTCTCCAGTAAGCTTCTCTGCAATCTAATTTTAGATGTTTTATCTTTTTTTTCCTTCCCCATTTGCAGTCAGATCTTTTATCAGAATTATGTGTATCAGTGTCCGCAAATCTACATTTTAAATAAATTGAAGGCTCTCAAGATCTAATACAGAGAGGAATTGGACAATGACTCTCTGTCCCATTTTCATACTTCAAAAATACGTTCATATTCATATCATTTTAATTGTGCTACTAACTCAGAGTGCTTTAGGATTCTGTCATATAGCTGTTCTGTTCTTCCCCTTCTTGCTGTTTCTAACACTGCTTCTATTTCCATTCTTGTCAAAAGCCTTTTCATAGTCCAAAAATCTGTACACAATGTTTTGTAATATTTGGCAGACTTATCTGAAACCTAATTCACCACCTTCTTGTGATTCATGGGTCATAAATTATTTCATATGTAATGTACCCCAAAGGGTAAGAAATTCTTTGTATTAAATTTCAATCAGATACTTTAAGGGAGAGAAAGAAAAAAAATGGAAAAGAGTATTTTTGAGACACTCTGCAAAGATCTGACCTCAATATATTGTCTAGTGTGTTGTCTTCCACAAATGGCATCTCAGTATCCTTTAGGAAATATGAGATTTCAACATGCTACAAGCAAAAACACTCTGCTGTAGTGTGGGCTTGCCATGGACAACTTTAAAGGAAAGGAGGAATACAAAACATGAAGCACTGGATCAGACGAGTGATGCATTAAATCAGTCCTGTCTCCAGTGATTGTTAAACTGAAAGGGTCTGCATGGAAACAATTCAAAAAACAAGAATACCACCCAATCCTGACTTGTTGCACGCAGCCAAATATATTATTGTGACTGACCCCAGCAACAATGAGCTGGTGCCTCAGTGAGCGAGTCTCAATAATCAAAGGAAATAATTAACAAAACAATAAAGATCATTATAACTTCCTTTATGTAAATGACTTCCAAATGTAAATAGAACAAAGCTCAAGCTAAAATAAAGCAATTCCCCTAGTCCTCCTGCAATACTGGAAAGGAACAAATATATATGGTTTGTTTACAGCTACAAGGATTATCAATGAAATAGTTGTTTGCTGTTTTATTAGAAAAATAGAAATCTGAACAATTCTCAAAGTGCTATTCGTATATTCCTCATATCTGCAACCCCATTTATTTTGATGGGACTATTTCCAAGGAGACAGGTTAGCCATACATGTAAATCTTTGTTCTCACACCTTGGCTTTTTTTAGGATTTCCAGGGAACAAATTTTAGATTTTTATTTTTTAATGAATGGGCTCTTTGAAGTAGATCATCAGAAAGAAGCATTCTTGCAAGAAATCAGGTGCACACAAGCCCTGTAGATGTCAAGGACAAAACATTTTATTTTGTATAGAATTTATCTTTTGGTTCACTAAAGTCAAAACACTTCTGTTCATCAGAACTTTCATATAGGACTGTTTCATAATATGAATCCATTTGGATTATCTGACCAAAGATAAGACTTCAATGGATTTACTATATCATTCACCACTGTACCAGTGCCACAAAAGGGAATTACAATTAATTGGATTATGTTGGTCTCCACCCGCTGATTGTAGAAGAGAAAGTCTGAAACTGTAACTATTTCAAACAGACCATATCTCTCATCGACCATGGGATTTGGGCTTTAATTTACCAATAAAGCTTAATTTCTTCTCTATATCCTCTTCTGGTTAGGAAGAGGTCATTTAAACACTTTATTCAAGTTATTCGAAAAGAAAGGACAGTTTTGTTAACTACTTTCAAAGTAGCACTTTAATACTTGCACCTTGCCTTTAAGAATTACTTACTTTTTTCTATCAGCAATAAAGTGAGTTGCCTTGAAAAATTCAAGATAGAAGAACCCAGGACTGCATTTGGGTCATAACAATAATTCTGGTTTCACATCCCCTGGTTTAGTTCATGAAAATTTGGCTGAAATTGTTACCTAACACAACGATTTGTTATCAGTTATATAGTGGACAGAGAATATCACTTCACATCAAGTACTGACATGAGGTAGTGAGAGTTTTCCATGGCAAAGCACCACGTTAGATGTAAGTTGGTCTGTATGGAAAGTTACACCAGTAAAGTCAATGGTACAAGTATAAATTTGATAAAATTTGATATAAACTTAAATTATGAATTCTGTTAGCTTGGAAATAGCCATGTTTTCCTATGCAGGTAACTTCAACTCTATTAATGTTATTTACATGCTAAACTCCAACAATAATACCATTCTTATTTTATATGTCCATAAGAGTGTGTGTATATATAGGGACATATTCAAATATGTTTACATATTATATCTTTGCTGATGGCTCTGCCTCAAAGCAGTTAGGATTTTTATTCACTGCAAGGTTATTACAGTGCCTAATTCCTTCTAGTTGCCAGACTAAATTATTCAACTTCATATACTTTAAAAATAATTATTAATATCAGTAATGCTTGCTTTGATTTTATTTTTTGTCAAACTTCCACGTTCGGTTTAAGGAATAAAAAGTCCTCAGTCAACTTACTTCAAAACCACGTTGCTTAATTCACATTTGCATTACTTTTTGCTAATATCTGAAGCTCTAATTCCATTCCCTGGATATTAGCTGGGACTAGCTATGCTGTTAAAGATAGGAATGCTTCTAAGTGCTTGCTGAATCAGGGCATATGAGATGATAATTGTATGTGTTTAAAACAAAACTTTAAACAGGAGGGGATTATATAAGTTGCTAAAACAAATATATCTTCAAGTGCACTGAAGGACTTTCAAATGTTAACGAAATGTCCTTTGATAATAATAGCGCTAATAATAACATGAATTTTCAAATATTTTTATGCATTTTGAGAATCACGTGTTACCCTGAGTATGGAAGATTCTCTCTAAGTGCACTTTTCTCATACAAATTCATCAGCTTCAGGGCTCCATCCTCTCTGAAGCCACACCAGTGGATCCTGTCCTGATCCAGGCGTGGGTTATCCTGCACATTTCAGCTTCTCTTGCACAGCGTTGGCTTACAAACACTGACATTTCTGTGACAGCAAAAATAACTTTCATCCAAGGAATAGGATGCTTTTGCAGATGTGGAAGTTTGAAGTGTCTGATCAAACTGCGTTCATGAAATCCATGGAATCACATGACTGGTGGGATGAAAAGCTGCATACAGAGCAATGTTTGAGGCATTTTTGACCAAAAGGTTGGAACTTTGAGGCCAGTGAGGGTTTAAAATAACATCTCCATCCACCCCGCCACGTCCACTCCACCTGCCATTCCATCCCTTCTCCCAGTGAGCCTCAGGAGATGCACAAACAGCCCAGGGCACAAGTAAACACTCCTGGCAGAGCCTGTGGCTCCTCCTTGGCAGGGAAGGGGTGTGATGAAATTCGGGTGACTCACGGCACGATGTTTGCCATTTTCCACACAGCCTCACGTTCTCCTGCATCCACCGAATCCTCGCTAACCTCACACCTTTCCCTCCACCACATGTGCACATCCACGTTTTGCATTCTCATTTGCTCTCCGTAGAGCCCAGAGCAGGTTTGCCACGTTGCCCATTGATCTGTGTCTCTTTTTCTCTTTCCTGGGGTTTATCTGATGTGTATAATTCTAATTGTAATGCTCCCAATTCCTCTTGTTCCACCTCAACTTACAGGCATATATTACAGGAGGGCAAGGGTGTGCGTGGAAACAATTTTAGAACTTTATAGTACATGGATTTTTCCTGTTCTACAAATTAGTCTTGTGAATGGACTTGTAATAACAAGAGGATTTCAACATAAAATAAGAAATTTTCATGTCTTTGGTTCCTTGAGACGCATTCAGGTCCCTCCCGTGAGAAATATATTAAAATATTGATTAGATTAGAGCAACATTTCAAATAAATGGAGATTTATACTTCCTTTTGGATACAGAATCTTATAAAAAAGTTTCAAGGCATCACACAACAAAGCAGTTGACAAGAAAGATAGCATCTGCTTTCCTGGCTATTCAAGCTGAAGTTTTTCATTCTAAATGCAAGCAATGTTTCCAAAGTTAACATAATTAACTCACGACAATCCTGAAACATCATAATATAAGATACAGATGGAAATTCAAAGCTTTAAAAATGTCATATAACTGCAAGAGGATTACCATTTTTTAACAGCATGAATCTGAATACTAATTAAAACAGGTGGTTTTATTTCAAACACTTTTGCCCACTGTGGCATTACCAGGAGGGTTATTTATGTATTAATCTATTAGGAAGCATATATTACTTGAAAATTGTGATATGGAATAATAATGAATTTAAGAGATAAAGGAATGACACTCTGTCCTTCTTCCTGAAACAATAAAAGACCAGTAGTTCAATTAGTTAGTAATTTCCATGTGACTATTTGACAGATTCTACTAATTGTTAAACTCCCACTAACTATTGCTTTACATAATTAATTATATTCAAACGTGAACAACAAAGACATGTGGGCCAGTTGCCCTTTTGACAATGTTTTTCACAAACTGATTTGCTTACCAAAAATATTTTTAGAAAGAAAAGATACCAATCTGAAGTGGAAATACACATCAAAAAACGTTAAAACAGCTCTGCATTTTACCATGGTTATGAGGAAAAAATTTGGATTGTTTAACATATCATTTATGCTGCATGCATAATAGCTGAAGTCTTCTAGCAGAGATCTTTCATATTAATTTAGCATTGCATAAAATTCATAGTAACAGGTCCAAGGGTCAAGCATCATTCATCATTAGTTGAAGTGACATTTGCAACCCTTCATATAGCAGCTGCTTGAAAGGGGAAAAAAGGTATTCTTTGGGAGAATGGGGGGTAGAGCACAATCCCTGCTCTATCCCTGGAAGGGAAAACAAGGTGCCACTATGTCAGCGTGGTAATGTGCTTAAATTTGGTGATGTCATTCTTCCCTAACCCCCACGAGTCACAAGGCACAAGGCAGCTGCATTCCTGAACTTCGGAGTTCGGGTGGAGATAAGTAATAACTAGATGTAAATGAATTACATTACTGTGGTTGTGAACATAGCTCTGTGCATCTAAATTATGATTTATATCAGGATCCTATCTTGTTTTTGAGAGTTTTCTACTTGTTAACAAGGCAGCCCTTGTTCTCATGGCATCCTCCAGGCATAATAGTTTCTGGGAAGCCAAAGAAGATCACTTTTGAAACTGCAAGACAGCATTCCAAGACTTTGCAGCAGAACACATTGGCCAAATTAGGACTTCTGAAGACTGTTAACTAACAAATAAAATCTTTTTTTTTTTCTTTCTTTGTGGCATGTCTTCACTACTATAAAACATTAAGATCAGAACCGAAAATGTGAGCAATTAAAATGAAAATGTAATCATCTGCAAGAAAAGATAAATTTGTATTAAATGGCTAATACTTCACAGTCCTTTTGATATTACAAGTACTTTTAAAGAAAATATATATTTTATGTCACAGTAATTTTTATTATGTGAAACATGTGATCTCTTTGGAATTATGCACATTTATAAACCACAGTCATTAAAACAGCATGCAACACAAAGTAGTTTGATTTTGGAGCTTTGCTAATATTTGGTGATTTTCCTCAACTTTATACCTGAAATATATTTAATTTATTCATGGCACTAATTATCCACTAGTATTTAAAGCACTTGGATGACTACTAACCCAGACTGCTACTTCTTCCCTAACAAGTTTAATGATTTCTACAAGGGAAACCAATGTTTTTTAAAGAGTCACTTAGAAGCACATGAAAAATGTTCAAGGACATTGCTTATTACACACTGCAATTCTATGAGCTGCTATAAATTAAACTCCCAGTCAAAACACTTCTACCAGTGAGAATTCCCTTTTCCATACTCTCTGTGTGCATCAGGAAGGAGAGGGTGCACTGGTCTGGAGTCAAAATAAGGTGCAGAATAAGGATTTAATGGTGATATTTCGTTATAGCCAATATCAGCACTGGCCCTTTGCATTGCACAGCAGCTGTGAGCCTCAGACTGAGTCCCAAAATGGTTTTCAGACCAGGTTGCTCATATATTATACTATTTAAAATAAAATAGGGTGAGAAATACATCCCCAAAACAGACCAAAAAACATTTCCAGACAGGACCAGTGCTGCCAGTCCATTACTCCCACGCCCAGTCCCTTTCCCTGGGGTTTTAATCACCGTGCAGCCATTAAACACTCATGTAAGGATGTTATAGATACCAGCCAGGCAGAGTGGCTGTAAAAGGAATAGAACAGCAGAGGCAAGATGACTGGCAGATAGGGTTGCCACATCCCCCTTAAAGAGACTGCTCCTTTTCCACACCTTATGTCTCTTGTACCATAAAAATATGCATAGATGTATGTGGGAGCATCATAGCAGATTTCTTGGGATGCGTGCCATGCATCTGAGCTCCGAAGCTGGCTCAACGTTGTCACCATTAAGTCGCAGTGTACACAGCAACACTTCAATCTAATTTCAATTAGGGAAAAGTTACACAGAAACTTCTTTGAGAGTACACATGACCCTACACATAAATACCAATTAAATTCAGTATCATCAGTGTCTTTGCAGTGAACATTGATATCACCAGCGAGAGGAAGGAATTTAAAATGAGGCAATGCTTGATGACATTACCTCCATCTACAAACTCTGCCTGTGTTAACTAGTACGTCAACGATTAGTAAAACAGTGGGATTCATCTGTGAAGAAACGGGGTGAAAAGTAGAAATGACATGAAATTTTCATTGCAGGCAGCTTTTATGTGACATAAGGTAGAATATTGCATTGCTATGCAACAAAATGTTACCTGGTATATGAATAAAAGCTTAATCTGCTGGGAAGTTACTGACACCAGCAGTGTTGGCAGTTGCAGCTAACAAGAAAACTAACTAGACTAACTGAAACTACTTCTCACATCAAGGACACACAATATCAGACCAGCTGTTTACATGCCTAACTATTCCTGTGTCCTGAACACAGACAAATCTGTAAGAAAAGGGACTTTGAGTATCATTAAGTAAGTCCAGTGAGATTGTGCCTGTTTACATGTAAGTACTCAGGATACACAGGCACTGCATTGAGATTTGAGCCATTTCCTTTTGTTTGCCCACCTTTTATTTAGAAACAATAGGACAAAAAGTGCAGCCAGTTAGAGCTTTACTTCTTGACAACCACTTTTCTATTCCAAAACTAGGAGATTACCCTAACATACAGATTACTTGAGGGAAATATAAATGTGCCCTTTAAGCCCTTTCCACAAAGCCAACACCTCCCAAACCTGCAAGAAGACCAGGAGGAAAAGTCATCCTAAAAGTACTAAGGCTCCTTGCACACCACTGCTCATTGGTGACTGGGGAGATTTTACAGTCTTTCGAATCTTCTTTCAATCACAAGATGCCTTAAACGGACAGAAGGTCTTAAAATGTGCTCTCCATCTCCCCAGTTGAGAAAGATACATTGAGGGGGGAGGGAGGGGGATTCAGGCCACAACACAAAAAGCATTAATGCAAAGAACAGTGGGGTCTCTCCCTAATTTGACTTTCTCTACAGGTGGTCTGCAGCTGCATCCAAACAGGTTACACTACCGCCTTCCCATGGGCATTACAACAAAGTAGGATCTGTATTCACAAGAATACATTTGCTGGCATGGGCTGATTCAGGTCTAAAAATAAGAAAAAAGCATTTTTCAGTATAGCCTGAGGTAACTCTCCGCGCCAGCAGAAGACAGTAGCACTCTTGTTTCACTGGCTGTGCGTGATGATAAAGGATATCAGAAACCTACTCCGTGTGACTCAACGAGGTCCACAGCCAGATTCCAATTGATTCATTTTATTTGTATTAGTTTGTTCTCCATCGACCACACAACAGGCTAGACCAAATCAATAAGCAATATTCTGTTTTCTATTGACTCGGGGGGTAATTCACAGTGGGCCCTGCAAGTGCTGCGTCTGATTTTATAGTTCTGTATATCATCATGGAAACGGCGGGGCTGGGAGACCACGGGGAGCAGGCAGAAATGGGGAAAAATTGCAAAGGCAAGGTGAGGTATTGGCCTTTAAACTGTTGCACCAGGCAGAGGGGAGGTCTGTGCTGTGGGTGCAGAGGGTGTTTCACCTCGTGCCTTTGGCAGAGTGCAAAAAGGATGGGATGAAATGAGTATGTAACTATTGTGCCACACCTCCAGCCCCAGGACAAAGCTGCAAGGTGGGGCTGACACCAGCACAAGGAGTTGAACCTGTGTGTGAAATGGCCTTAGTGGGATTTTCTTTGGTAGATAGTCCATGCCTGCTTACATGGATTCCTGTACAATTCAGATAAAACACACCATCACAGAAGTTTTTAGCCATTTCTCCTATGTTTTGGGGTTTTTTTATTCCCTAGCTTGTTCACAGTACCCTGGGGGTGATATCTGCTCACTAGAAGCCTCTAAATAACTTACCTTTGCATTTCTCATATTTTTTATTTTATATCTTTTTAAGGATTCTTCTCCTTGAGAGTAGTGGATAATTGGAAATAAAAGATCTTTTGCCCAAAACTCTCCCACACCACTTCTTCCACATGATCTTGCTGACATACTCAATATAAGAGCAGCACAGCTGTCACTACCCCTGCCCAGACAAAGACACTGACTGTACTGTGATATCTCCTTTTTCCTTAAACCTTGAGAATCCTCCTTCTGCCCCAGGTCTCAGACTCCCTGGGCTGCTGTACCAAAGTAGAGAGCTGGCTTTTCAGTGTCTCCCATAATCTTGGCTTTTCTACAAGAGACAGAAAAAGCAGGCTGGGTACTGGGGTGGGTGTGTGGAAGGAGTGGCAGAATACAGCCCAGTGTGTTCTTCCTATCAAATACACTTGACAAACTTTAATGAAAAGTCTTCTCTACTTCCTACTAACAGATGTTTCCAATTTTTTCTCTCTCAGCACTTTAAACCACCATCTTTAGTTTTCATGTCTAAGAGACATTATTATAGGATACATCATAATGATATACTGTACATTCATATATAGTATCCCATACAATGACTAGTTGATTTATAATTCAGATCCAATAAAGGGAAAAATTGATTTAACTGATGACTAGTGAAATACTAAATGCATTACAATGTTTGAAAAGAACATCCTTTTCTTGCAATGCGAGTGACATAATAAAATTAAATATGGATATAAGATAATGCCCATTATTATTAGGCAAGTGGAATCAAAGGGAAGAAAAGGAAGAAAAGCAATCTCTATGGATCAAGGAATGCCTAAACTTCCTCTTCAAATGTACAAAAGCATGAAGACAAATGGAAAAATTTCACAAATAAAGTAAATTCAAATAATCTGGAATTAGAGTACAAAGTTAGCTTTCCATTAACTGGTCTTTGTCCATCAGGACTTGCAGCAGTGCTGTCACATTTGGGTACCATACTGGGGGTAAATGTGAATTCCAGGGGTCATTAACCTTTGGGTTTTTAAGCTCTGTGATAAATGTTTGTTTCCCTGAACCCTGCAGCAGCACAAAGGCACAATTTAGCCCCACATCCAAGAAACTCCTGTGCTTGTCCTACATCTCACCCCTTCACCCCACACAGCCCCGAAGGAGGCTCATCCCCATTTCTCACCCCATCCCAGAATACTCACACAATCAACACCGAGGCGATGCAGCCACTAATTTCCGTGTCTCATTGCAGAAGCTTTACGGCTGCTCCCCTTTTCCCTGTGCAGCTGTGTGGGCAAGGAGCCTGCCCAGGGCTGCTGGGGAGAGCATCAGCAGGTAGGAAGCACAAAGCCAAGGCACCAGTGAGCTGCCTCAGCCTCTGGAGGAGCTCCCCAACATATTGAACATTTCCAGGTCAGGAATCGAGGCCAGGCACCTCAGAAGTAGTTGGGATTTTAACTTTCTTTAAGCATCTGCTGGGAGTCAGTCACTCCAGCATTTGCACATATCTTTGTTCTTCCAGATGGGTAAATTGCTTCTAATACAAAATAACTCCGAAAGCGGCTGTGATTGCTCATACAGAATTAGATTGATGGTCAATTTTTTATAATCCTAGTGCAGTAGTTTTTCCCTGTAGGAACATGTGTATTTTGCTTCTGGAGAAGCAGTGGCAGGCAGAAATCGCTGCTGGAGCCAATGGAGTTTATTATATTGAAAGAATCATACAGTTGTTATAACCAAAATAACACCCAAGTAGTGGCACTAAGGTACACCTCATTTCACTGTTGCATCAGCAACGTTTTAAAAGAATTTAGCTATTTCAGATATCTTACAGAAAACTTGTTATATCTAAAAATCTTCCGGGGGTTTTAACCTGTATTATGGAATTCAATAAAGCATTGTGAACTAGCTCAGAAAAATGCACCAGCAGAATCTTGGGGTCAGCTAATTTGTGCTTAAACACCTCCATTTGCATGTGCAAAAATGGATAATTATGCTCCAAGTTGCCCATTCATGTGTACAGATGGGTGCACCCACACATTTTTGTGGGATAATTTTTGGAAGCCTATGGAAAATATGGTCTTTAAAGATTTTAATAAGGTTGGCAAAACATACTTTTTCTGCATAAAATTATGTAGTTCCCAAGTCTAAAATTACTTTGATTTAAAAATGAAAATTGGCAAGGGATTAATCCATAATATGGTCTAATTACTTTTTTCTTAAAAATTAAACGGTCAAGATCTTAACTCAGAATAGTGGCTACTATTCGTGAACTGAAACTAAGAAACAGAACTGAATAAGGGATTTTATTAGGTGTCTAAATATGTATTTAACTAATAGAATCCTCTTACCTTTGGCTGAATAACAGGTATAATAATTCTGAAAGCATATTGAATTTATACGTCTGAAGCATAAAGCCCTACTAATTATATTTTTATGAGATTGAAATGCAAACTGGCCAAAGCTTGGAAATAAAAAGTAGAACTGACTTGCTGTCATTAACTTGCAAAAACACATACATTCATGAACAGACACACTCCAACAAATAAAGGGAGAGAAATACAGACAGACACAGAGGATGTCGGAAGCAGATCCTTGACACATCTTTTGTCCTTTACCAATGGCATTGTCAGCTTTTATTTAACCTTTGCCTTGTTTAAAATGCTGAAAGTTTAATTTTTATTTCTCAAAGTGGATTCAGCTGTGTTCAAAGGGTATTTGCCAGTCTGGAAGGTACAGGGCTTGCTAAGCACTGCTCGATAAACAGATCAGGTTTGCAGTGAGGACTGAATTTTCCCTGTCATGTTCAGCAGGAAAAAACAATATTAAAGCAAGGCTACTTTTTCATACTCTCTGGTATTTTATTATTTCTTTGTTTGCAGAGGTTACTTCCACCAGTAAGTAAATATCCCTGCGAATTTCTCTTTGTCCTTCATCAATCAGAACCGGTCAATTATCAGACTAGTGCAACTAGATCAAAACTCCAGGCTGTGTAGTCATATTACCACTCATATTATTACTAAAAGCGCATCTATATTCCAAACTGGGATACCATAACCCCTTTGTCATTTTCCAATAAAAAAGACCATACCAAATAGGCAGAGCACACCGTAATTAGCAGCTGGCAGAGAAAGCTGTAAATCTGTATGAGTTCTGAACGATTTGCTTACATTGTTGCTTTGTTGACAAATGATGCTGTACATGTTAATGTTCCTGAAATGTCCCCATTGCACCTGACGTGCCAATAAATGCCAGCCAGCTGTATGAATTATGGAAATAAGATTTTTGTTTATGAAGGTATCCCAGACATTTATTTTACTGCATGCCTCTTGACAGATTTAATGTCTGGAGTTACATTGAGAAGATATTTGCTACCTGACATAATGGATAATGGAAACTTTAAAGGCTTTTTTTAATGATGAGACTAATATATTTTTTTTTTAATTTTACCTTGTGGCTAAACATTTACTCTCGATATAAAGCTTGCATATTTTAAATGAAATGATACTAAATTGTTCCTAATGTACCATGAGTTGGATGAAGGCAGTGCTGCAGCATATGAGGAAAGAGAGGAAAAGTAGCTCTGAGAGCTCCTAAAACAAGAGCACTACATGCAAGTTTTCCTATTTCTCTGAGTTTATTTTATCTCCTGTGCACATTCACCAGTATATCATTAGTGCACAAAGGTAGCTGTTAAATCCCAGGCATTTCAAAGTATGATAAAAATCTTTTAACAGATGTATTTATAGCAGGCTCCATAAAACATTCATTTAATATGCTAAGGCAAGGCACAGAGAACATAGAAACTTGTACAGCTACTGCCTATATTTAACTATATTTAACTGGATTCAGAACCAAAAAATCTGTTACTGTACTCTGAATATTTAAAAACAAGGTGTGTGTTCTTAAGTAAGGCACACAAAAAATCCCTGTAAGTATGGGAGTCATGAAAACTCTCATTCCAACCCTGCTTTTAGCAAGCATCCTTATTCCAGCCAGGGAAAAAAATTATCCTAGGCATCCCATCTCTGAAACAAACTCTGATCAGACTCGTCTAGGGTCAGGTTTGCAGGTTACTCTGAATTTTCCTCAAAAATGTCTCTGCTGTGGAAAGACCCTCAAGCTGTCCCAGCACCAGGGTTAGCAGCAGGTGGCTCCTGGGAATCCCAGCCCCACATTTTCCCTGCCCTGTGAGTAGGGAACCTGATTCCTGCTCCAAAGTGGAAAAATTTCGCCTGGCAGAAGAGCCTGTACTACGCAAGCTCTTCAATTCTTCCCCTATTAGCACATGTTAGTGTATTGTCAAGAGGAACAATAGCAACCCCACAAACTATTTATTCCATCAAGAACAATTTATTGTCTTTTGTAAGTTCGTTTCCAGCTTCTGAAGCTCAAGAGAGAAAAATCTGCTGGTTCTTTAAAACTTCAGATGTTGGGGACTATTTGTAGTCATCATATAAATGGGGGTGGTAACCAAATTAACCAAATTCATTTTGTAACCACAAATCATTCCTATTAAAATACTCCCTTCTCACCCCACCTCAAAAGAAGAATAAGAATAATAAGAAAAAAAGGAGTCCAGATGGTTAAAATTATTTTTAAGCAAATATTTAGTGGTTACAGTTGAATTCTTCTGGCACACATTCTCCACTACAAAAATGACACCCCACATTCACTGTGTTAACCATTTTCCAATGTGCCAGCCAAATGAATGCCTCAGAGACAACACACACACACACACACACACACACACACACACACACACACACACACACACGTTATGGAAGCATTATCACAAATGCTATAGTTAAGGTTCCTTTGCAGTTTGGGCAGAAAGTGAGGCTATTTTACACAGGGTGGTAGAATTTCATCTCCAGGTATGACAGTCAACTCCTCAAGAGAGCTGAGCTTTCTAAAGCAATCCTCTTCTTGAAGCACAACTGGTTTTCAGCATATTCCTCTGTTTCAAAATGTCACTGGAAATTCTATTCGGGGAGTGGGGGGAAAAGGCTCCCAACACTATATTCACAGCAACTGCCATCTCCATATTTTGCACAGTTTAGGAACACTCCACTAAAAGACAAAAAAATGCCTTTTTTATTTGCCATACCCTAATTTTAGCCCATGTAAGAAGCAGCCCAGGGAACTCCCTTTGTTGCTCTGACAGTTGCTTCAACTCTCCCATGTTTTTTCTCGGGCTCGTTCACACGCTGACCCACACTTGGAGCACACCGAGGCTGCATCCCCGCCTTTCCAAGAGATTTCACAGCCACCACCTCTGCACCAGCTCCCCTCTGCACCCCAGAGCAGACTGTGGGAGGCTGATGGGGAGAAGCAAGAGCACAGGCACCAGGACGGTGCTGGCTGCGGTGATGGACGGCCGGGGAAGGTGTCCCCCCGTGCAGCTCCTGCAAACTGGTTGCTCCAGTCTGGCATCCCAGGAGGCTTGCCAGATGGAGAAACCCTCTCCGCAGCAGAACTGCAAGCTGTGCTTCTCGGGAAACTCGAGGCTGTAACCCTTTCCCTCTTCCTCCACATACCCTGTTGCTTCCAGATTTCTTTCGATGCCTACATATAAACAAGCGAGACGAAATCTTCGTTTCTCGGAGACACACAAACTTAACTTGCTTCTAATCCTTTTTCCAGCAAATTAACCCCAGATAACTTACCACTATATATATAGCTTTGGGAATAGAAGCTAATTCATTCTAGGTCAGAGCTAAAACTGTGCATGTGATCCGCATGAAATGGATGAGTGTATTGTGGATGCTCACATATTTTTAAGCAGAAGAGAAGTTTGTTGTGAAGTTGCACTGCTTGGATATCATGATGTTAGCGTGGGCAGAGTAAGGAGTTGCTTTGGGCAAAAATTAAGGTTGGTTGTCTAGTGATCTCCTTCACCTCTAGTTGATGAGACACTGCCAGTAAAAATTCTGATGAAAGCAGCACTATAACATTAACAAAGGTTTATTTTGGTAGAGGTTAAGGTCTGAATTATCTGTATTTTTTAAAAGAAAGGAAACATACATCTCTGTCTCTGCGTATGTGCACATGCACACCTGTTTTACATTGGTGCAGCTCCTCTGATCTCGGTGTTTTACATCAGGATACTGAAAGGTAAATCTGACCCATACCATAAAGCCTCCAAAGGGCTCTCTCTCATTATTTTTGTTCCAAAAGCCTATATTTGGCTCAGTGGAAGATTAAAACTAATATATAGCAGAAGAGCAATGTAAGGAATCCCAGGGTAAGTCTCCATCCTCCTCTGGGTACCTAACAGTGGGGCAGTGCAGGAACTCGGGCTCCACTATCCCTTTTCTCTTTCACGTGCATGGAATTCATTGAAAGTAATGGGAAGGAAATTATAGCAGTCTCACAGGTCTCTAACAAGAGATCACTGTGTGGAAAAATGTGACTTGTCAAGAGCTACTTTCTTTGTGTTGTTTCATCAGGAAAATATACCATAAAGAATAGCTGAAACCTCAAAGCTTTGGCATTCCTCTTCCAGTACTAAATCAAACCAGATATTGGTAAAAGGTGCAATTTCACTGGAGACATACCAAAAGGTGATAATATTCCTATTGACTGAGGCCAGTGGATGGCATAAAACAGATACTTCTTTCCCAGTACCTTATTCCACAAATATTTGCATTTTCCCCTTGCAGTTCACTGTTTAAGTAGTCTGCTTAAAACCAAGAAAATAAACACACAAATATCAAATAAACAAAGGGAATAAATCTAATTAACAGCTCAATTTACTAACTTTGGGAGAGTAATTACTCTCAAGCATTCCTGCTCTTTCCTCATAGAAGTAAAAGTTCAGTACCAAGAAAGAATACCTCAATCAAGCATAGATAATTTGTGAAGAAATAAACTGATATAGGTATTCTTCAAAATTTCACATGTGTGCTCCTGCACAAGACAGGAGCACAGCAAACTCCACCACAGCAGAGGATGCTGCTATCAATCCCCCAAAAATGGCAATGGGCAGTGGAAGGAGAAGTGGTCACCAGGGCCAAGCTTCTGTCGTGTTGCACTTTCTGATCAAAAAGCAAACCCCAGGAAGAAGCCTCTGTGCCAGGAGGGTTTGCAGGGCACCGCCCTGCCAGGGTCTGGCTGTAGAAAATGTTACCTGTCTTGCACCCTGTTACTTATGTTCTGTGCTGAAGAGTGGAACATTGATTAATTACTACTCTAAAGTGCTTATAAAGCATCAGTCCAAGGCAGGTTTACTAGGTTGGGGCCTCCTGTGATTTATTGACTAAGGAGAAAAGCAAAGGCCATTTGTGAAGGAGCATTTTCTTCTGGATGGAGGGAAAAAAAAAGCAATTTAAATTACTCATCCTCTGCTCCCCCCAAATTAAAGTGTCTGACACTGCAGAGCAAAGCCCAAGACTTTCTTCCTCTGAAATTTATGGAAAAAGATAAACAACAACAGAGTCTTACTCCTCTTTAAAGCCCACCCTGCAAATGGTAAGAAAAGAAACAGCCTGAATCAACTGCTAAGAAAGCTCTGAAATGTTTTCTTTTGCTGATACAGGGAGCTGATCAGAAAACTTCAAAATAATTGGAGAAGAAATTCTCTAATACATTTTGCTTTTTCAAGCCTGTTGGAAAGGCAGAAGAGAAAGCAAAGCACAGGCGCAGTCACACACACACGAGGCATATCCACAGGAAGGATTCATTTGGTTCTGGTTTGTCTCTGCTGCTACTTTGCTTTTTTTTTTCCCCCCACCAGTAGTAAACTGGCACTTTGGGTTTACTTTGCTTCACTTACTAAAGCCTTTTAATAGTATATAGTGCAGGAATGCGAAAGAAAAAGATTCCCATATGACAGAGACCCTTTGATATTGTTACTTCAACCAAAACTTTGAAATACAGTAGCTGGGTTTGTGTGTAGCATATGACAATTTTTCCCCGAGTCTTAAAAACTTTGATTTGCTTAACTGCTGCCGCTGATGTGACTCACAGAAAAGAAAGTATGAAAAGATTGAGAGAGAGGAATGGCTCATGTGTTAGTCTATTTGATGGCACAGGATTATATGGGACAATAATTAGTGCCGTCTGTAAAAAGAGTCTACAAAAAATACTGGTGGCAAGGAAAAAAAGAAGATAATGCCAATTCCTTTCAGTTATTTTATCACAATTTCAATACAATACTACGCAGATTTTCCATTACAATTTATTTCTGTGTAGTAGCTGAAGTTACACTAAGCAGGAGAGAAGTAAAAACACAACCTACATCTCACCAGAGCTTTAAAGCATGAGGGCATCAAAGATACCCTTAGAAATTGCAAGTGGGGTTGTTAATTCTATTAGAAGAAATTAAGATTTCTCCTGGAGTCAGAAAAGGTGATTCTGGGGATATCCACCCCACTCCACCACTGAGAAGGGCACCAAAGAGGTGGGATCTGAATTCCCTACCTGCCAATGCATTGTCCTGCCCCAGACATGACCATGCACTACCATGCACCCAAAATTTGAAGGTGAACATCAGAGAATCTTAATCGCAGAATGGATTGGGTTGAAAAGGACCTTAAAACTCATCTTGTTCCAACCCCATGCTGCAGGCAGGGACACCTTCCACTATCCCAGGTTGCTCTAAGCTGCCCTTGAACACTTTCAGGGATGGGGCATTTGCATATCAAACATGCATTAGGAGACAACAGAAAGCTGAAGAAGGGGAGGATTTCCTCCAGAACCTGCTGAGATACCTTGCTCTTTGCTGGCTTGCTCTGTTCAGGGAGAAAGAATTGCCTCTTACCTCTCTGTGGTGTAGTTTACCTATATGTAAAATGAAGACAGTGCTTGCCCTCAAGGGGTGTAGAGAAGCTTAATTAAGCAGGAGATTCTTAGCCTTAATCAGACTTCTCTCACTTGCTAAGTACATGGGAAATCCTTCCGTTCAGGAACAAACTTGACACCATGACAAATGAATCAGCTTCCTTACCATTTTGCCTTTGGGAATTATTTTCCTTGGGAGCAGATATTTATGAAGCTATATAGAAAAAAAATTACCCAAAGCAAACAAAAAAAAAAAAAAAAAAAATCCAAATCCCCACATTTCTATCATCGCTGATGTTTTTCCTTCATATTGAATGCTTCCTGCAATTTTATTTTATTGGGGATCCTGCCTTTGGGAATTAGGTAAGGACATCTATGACGGATGATGCAATAGGTGTGTAAGGAGCAGCCTCTTCATCCCACCCCATCTCTCAACCCCAGCCCTTTCCCTCTGTGGAGATGATGATTTGGAAAGGGGGGACCCATCACCATCCCTGCCAGTTGAGTTGCCTGCCACAAAGAATTCAAATTGGTCTTGTCAGATGCTGGGCAGCATTGGTGACATTCTGAGCTTTCTGTGCAAGGACTTCAACATGTTTTGAGAAGCTCAGAAGCATTCAGGTGGCATCCAAAAGCACAGAGGATCACATCTGTTTTAAAGCCAGATTTGGTTTATTTCTAAATAGAACCGATAAAGATGGGCAAGAGCATTTAAAAAAAAGTCAAATCTCAATGATTTCACTGAAATATTATCTATTTGTGGCATAAATAGATGCGGAGCCAAATAATTCTGAAGTATCTAAATTCCACCTTCCCTCTCCCACTCACAGAATCTGCTTTAAATCAAAAATATTGAATTAATACGAGAATGATAGTTCTCACGGTATCTCCTGCCAGGCTAAGAAGGTACAGAGAATATCCTGAGAAACTGTGTTCTTGGGAAATATTAAGTCCAGTTTTGAAAGCTATTAAGGGTTCACAAAATTAGGAGAAATATCCAAAGTTTTGGTATCTGACTAGAATAAAATTTGAACTCTGGCCCTCTGGGAGTAAATCAACAGTGTGCACATGAAATATGTTTTTCCCTCCTAAGCAAAGCACACCAGAGGAGTGGGCAGAGGCAGAAGAGGTTTCAAATATAGCAAACTCCTTTTTACCAGTGGGTACACTTGGCCCCAGCTTCTCCTGCTCTGCACCCGCCTGCTGGGAGGAGATCTGAGGCCAGGGCTTGACGAGAGACGAACGTGGGCCAAGTTTATTCATTTTCCAAATCGTGATCTCGGCGATGCCCTCCCATTCCCATCCCTCCCGTCACACCATTCCTCTGGATTTCTGGCTCTTCCCCAAGCCCAGCTCCCCCACCTCTCCCGGGACGCTCCCAGACACGAGCCCTGGCTCCGTGGTGGCTTCCCCAAGGAGACCTGGCTGGCAGGACTGAAATACAAGCTCAGCAGAGGAATGTCCCCACTGGTTTGCTCTCCAGAAGCAGCAGAGCTGGAATTATTTATAAAATTTCCTGTGCCCTACTCAACTCCTCTTCCACCCTGGCTCCATGGACTACCCAACGACGCAGCGCCTTCCTGCTTTCTCACCCCCAAAAATGGTTTTCTACACCTGGAGATGGAAAGTCTCTCCACACAGACTCTTCCCAGCTCCAGCCCATATTATTTCCTGCCTGTGCTCCAACCACCACTGTGGCTTCCTTCCCAGCTCTCCTGTAGGCTCTATTTATTCCTCGGGAACGGGATGGTTAACAAGGAGACGATTCCATTTAACTCGGGCAGTTGTTTGGGTGTTTTCAGCACTTTGATGGACAAATTGCTGCCGATGGTGCTCAATGGCTGTTAGAAAAGCCCTTGCCCAGCCCTACCCACTCATTTTGACTTGCCGGGCTGCGCGTCACTGTTCCCCTGAATTGCACCTACACCAGCCAGAAACTGGGTCACTGAACCAATCTGGGTTAAAAATATCCCAGATATTCTTTAATGAAGTGTCAACAACTATTCTCAGGCTGAAGAGCGACTGGAACACCTCCTAACAATCTTGCTTACATATGCAAAAAGTATGCCATAATCTAAAATGTATTTATAATATAAAATGGAGTTCAACATTTGACCCGAGTGTATCCCACCCTGTCACACAGACAAAGGAAATAAAAATGTGTTGCTGTAATTTCCTTGACAGCAAAAAAACCAAAACAAACAAGAAACCTCACACATATATGTCTAGGCCAATATATATGATAATGTGAAACAATGAGTTAGATTTTTCATGGCCATGTTGAAACTCATATTGTTAGTTCTAAAACTGCAGCAGACAAACGCGATTTTTTTTTTTTTAATACGAGAAATCTAAATAAATAAATACACCCTTAAAACTTCCTTGATTAAAACTTTTACTGAGTTTTTATAGTGTTTGGAAGGGGAAGATTTTACAGCCAGGGCTGTGAAAGCTCCTAGAAAAAATAGTATAATGATGATTATTATTGGTTTCTGTTGTTGTTGGTAGTTTATTATTATTATTACCACTATTATTATTATTATTATGCTGTTGGTGGTGGTATCACCATCTGGATTATTATAACCACAGGAGTGACAAGATGCCCTAATCAGATCCATGCCCCATTGTGTCAGGCGTTATAAAAGCACATAGTGAGAGTGAGAAAAAAGTTTATAATTGAAGCAGTTAATGCAGACAAAAGGTGCAGCGAGAAACGGAGGCACAAAGAGAAGAACTGACAGCAGAGCCCACAAAGAGAGACAACGTTAAACCTTCGACATCCAGAGTTAGCATCTAGTTAAACACAGATTTGTTTGTCCAGACAAATATATATGTATTAATGCATATCTCATTATGCAGCTTGAAGAGTGTATACCAGGATTAACAGGAGAAAATAAAGGAAAAAATTGGGATTTAGTTACTTGTTTTCCATAGGTAAAATATTTTAATCAAAACTGGACTGATTAAAAGTGATGCAGCACAGAGCAAACAAGAGATTGAGTTTTGCTGGTGACTGACTTCAGTCCAAGCAGTGTTTAAACCACAACCCATCAAAAAAATTGAAATAAAATTCTGAGAATAACTGTTGGTAGGATCTGACCATGATTTGAACAAGCACTGTACTTCCTATTGGGATATGGACAGCAAATAAGGAACTTGGTGGTGTTCCAGCTGAGGAAGACTCTGGTTAAAAGCAGGCAGACAGTGTGCATTTTGTAGCACAGAGAAATTTCTTTCAGCTTTTACAACCAATCATTAAGTTTCTGAGGTCAAAAAGCATCTCTTGTTTTTTGCATATTTGATAACAATGAGTTAACTGTGAAGCAAAAAGGAATATTAATTATTTTTAATATTTTTCTTCTACTTTGATTTTGGTTTGTATTATAATTGTAATAATTAAAAAAATTTACATTATGTTCTTTCTCTTACATTTACTTTGTTAGGTTCCTTACAAAGACTGTTTTATTGGTGAGGCTGATAGAATTAAATTTTTTTAAAGAAAATATTTTTAGACTTGTTCCTGTTTAAATAGGCCAGATATTTCAGCCTCATTTACAGATGTGAACATGCCCAAAATATTTCAGCAGCTTAAGCTCTTTTCCGCGTTGCATCTAAACAGTCGATTTTTGAGAGCTGCTTTTTGTCTCAAAGTTATTTAAAGTCTCATCTTGTCATTAGGCTACACTGAGTAATCTAGAGTTCACGTTTGTACATGACAGTTAATAATTTTAAATTCTTGTACAGGAGAATTTAAAATTAAGCCTTACACTACCTAGGAAAAAAAATAGGTTTTTTTTAATCAATGTAAAATAATTTAGTCCTGAGTGGAACTGGTTTTTTAGCAAACAAGTTTTTCCTCTAGTGTTCAGCTCAAATTCATAAAAACAAATAGGCAAAATGACATTTAGCTGCAAGATCACATTTCTCTAAAGATAAACTGTAAGCTCTGCACAGCCATTGCTACCAAACGTTGTTTATCCGAGCTTTAAATTCTACTCCCAAATTTGAATAGACTGCAGAGCTAACAGTGTTTCTGAGGAGCAATATCAAAATATGTGCCTCCTGGGTCTAAAAACCACAAGTTGTTTTAGCTTCTGCTAAGAAATGAGGGATTAAAAAAAAAAAAAAGAAAAAAAAAGTGGAGTACAGTAAGTAAGTAAATAAATACATTATCTACCTTCATGACCTTTCTGTTCCTGCAAGCAAACAGCGTCCATCATTTGTAACTTGACTTTCCATAAAAGTAACAGTTCATAAAAATCTGTGAAACTACTACCGGGAACAAACAAATTAAACAATGACAATGTAATAAAATAAAACTGCTGTTCTACTTCTATAGCAGAAGAATTGCTTCTTCGCTGGGATTAATACATCTTGCAGAAAACAATTTTAAATAATGTGTAACATATGGATTCGGCTTTTATTATTCTTCTAAAAGAAGACAATTATATTTATGTGATAAACTGTTCAGTGTTAGTAGCATAATGTTTATATTACTGGCCACTTAAATAGTCTTTGGCATAGTTTTATAAGGAACAGAAGCCTCCAGATCTTTTGAAATCCATCTTACAAAGTAAGTCCTGTCTGTTACTTGGAATGCAATGATTTTACATAGTTTTCTTGCTGGGGAAAAAAAAAATGTACTGTAGGTAACCTTGTTGTTAAACTGCATGCATGATAACTTTCTGATGTTCTAGCTGCAATTCCTGTGCATTTTAGGGCTTTCTAACGAAAAGTGTGACAGCCTTGAGCTATCGGGAAACAGGAGGGGAATTAAAAAAAAAAAAAAGCAAAAAAGAAAGCAACTTTCTATTTTAACTTTTTGGAAAGGAATGGGCACGATACACTGGTTTTTGTACTAAACCTTTTCAAGGTGTTTTCCTTAATCTCCTTGCTCCTATAAGCAGCTCGTTCCTCTGCTCTCTGATTATGCTGGGAGATTGCATTTAAGAAAAGAGTGAGTTTCGGGTAGTTTTCAAGGAGCTGCTTTTGTCCCCATTATATTCCAGATAATTTTCAAAGAGATTACACAGGAGCCATTGGAGTATTTATCTCGCTATCTCCCCATGCTCCTGAGTTGAAACTGCATGCATTTCTAAAGGAAAAAGGAATGTGCTACCAAATAAATGTTTTCTGTGGCTGCTGTGTACATCGAATTTTGTTGTAAGCAATGCTGGCAGCAGCCTCTCTGCATTGCTGGGGTTCTGCTATCCTGTGTGTCAGTCACATAACAAGATCATTTGGAAAAAATTATGCAGGGCGAATAAATGTATTTATTTGGGTTTACCAAGCAAAAATGAAAGAGGGAGAAAAAGAAATAATGACAACAACAGTTTGGGGCATGTTCCTGTCCTCATTATTCACTCCTGAAGTACCAGTTCGGTATTTTCAATTCCCCACTTCTCGATTGCTTTAAAAAGTTGGGGTTGTTAACAAAAGATAAAGAGTGTAACCTAATGGAAGTGAAATCTGCATATTCAGTTAATTTGGGATTTATTATCCCAGTAACTAGACTTGCAACTGTTCTAAAACCGTTTTGACTGAAGACTTGAGAACAGTACGAGTGGATGGCTACCCCCACCCCCATTCTTAAAAGAAAACCTGTGCCTGCTGCTTCCAATTTAGTGCAATCATGCCTCTTACTGGCCAATACAAGATGCAGCATTAGCTGTCACATGCAAATGAGTATTCATGGGGACTTTGAAATGTGCAATAAAGAATAAAGACACGCATTCTGTGAATAATTGTTTTCTTTTATAAAACTGGATCCAAAAGGGAGTGCCATTTCACCCAGAGTCTATAGCCTTTCTATGGTTACAATCTGCTGTTGAAGCCAGATATTAGGAATGAAGTGTGGATAAATGGAGGACTCCAGTTTCCCGTGCTGTCAATCTTTCACAGTATTACATTTGCTTAACAAGAAATAATCCAACCCATGTTTGTGGTTCTTGCTATCTTGCTTTCTCTTCCAACGGAGGCTTTGAAATGCATAGGGATTTATAATAAAGTTGTCCACCTTGCATTAGCTTTTTTCCTACAAAGCTCAACCTAAATTCTTCATTTTCAACAGCTCAGGCACGCAAAATCACACAGCAGTACGAGCTTCACTGCAAACCTGAAGCCTTTGAAAGCACTCTGATATCACTCACCAGGATGAGAGAGAAAGAATAACTCTGATTTTTAGGGCCTATTTACACAGAGGGTGGGAAAAAAAACCCCAAAAAACCCCAAACCCAATAAGCTGTATGCAGACACAGACTCATTTGTGGAGCTGTGAACAGCCAAGGTGAGCTCAGACACAAACACACACCTATTCACCAAGCCTGCAGCCAGAATTAGGAAGCAAAAAACCATCAGCTCTTATTGGTATCAAACCATGACATAGTGTGGCCTCATCTAAACAGGCAAGACCCCAAGTCCTCAGTAAAGTGGTGGGAAGAAGGTAAGGAGGTGCCTGAATTGCAGCACCTTTGCAGTGAGCTGCAGGGTCAGAACTTGGACTCGATGATTCTTGGGTGTCCCTTTGAACCAAGGATATTCCATGATTCTGTGGTAACTGCAGGAAGCACTCCAGGAAATTCAGACTTGGCCAAGGTGGACCAGGGGTGGACAAAACCAGTGAGCCAGCAGGGAGAAGGAAAGCTAAGGATAAATTCTGCCTGTAGCACAGGTAGGAGTGACCAGTGCAGGCCAGCATGGAGGCTCAGCAGAGGGAAAAGACCCCTCTGTAGGTAACTCAGTGCCTGGGATTATGTTTACTCTCAAAATTAGAGGACTCCAGCTCAGCCAGAGCTTCTCAGCAGGCAGGCAGGATGTGCCCCTGCAGGATTCCCAGGGAGGTGATCAGAGAGCTGGGAGACATTGCATTTTCCCCTTCCTCTAACATTAATAATTCCTTCTTGCCTTGTTTACTACACAGTTTGCTCTTCGAGGGCAATCTCTTGAAACCCAGGAGCACACATGCAAACACACTGAAGAAATTAATCCCTGACATTATAATTTATAACTGATACAACTGCTGTAAACAAGGCATAAAAGTGTGAGGGGGAATTGTTGGGCTGTTTCACTAGTGGAAGAAAGATTCTCACCTACAAGGGCTGAGCAAAATGACCAAACCCATCCCTTGGCTGCCTGCTCACTCCTGCCATCCAGGCTGGCAGGAAGACAGCTGGTTCATTTCAGCTTTTGATCCACATGGTGCCTCCTAAGGGAGGTGAAAAGGAGGGTTACCCTGGGGCTAAGGCAGAGGGATTGAAACAAGGAGACTTGGTTTGTATCCCTGAATCATCACAAACTTCCGTAGGCATGCTACTCAGCTCCTCATTTTCCTACTTACCAAACATAGCTAGCAATATTTTGGTATCTCGCAGAGATGTTAGCACAAGCCCTTCAACATACATATCTGCTCATATATTATCTGGATGGAGTCATTTCCAAAACTGACTGCAAAATACTCACAAAATGCACACAGCTCCATGAGGCTTAGTCATGCCAAACACGATGCGTGGCAAACACATCCCTGCAACCACGGGATTGCAAACCAGGACCTCATTCCCATGTAAAACCTACCTGGGGGTCCTCAAGGGCTGTGTCCCTTTACTCTGTAGCCCCCCCAGCACAGAGGAATTTCAATTATTCATGCGTCTTTGCCCTGCTGTCTATGGCACAGGTGGCGCTGCACTTGGAGAAGCATCACAGGGGAGACCCACATTTGAAGACCTAATTTGACTTTGCATTATCCAGAGCCCCAAATCCACATTTCAGAGGGTGGCTGCAGCCTTATCTGCAATCTCTGTACACAGTAGGGACTTGGCAAATGGAGTTTGGTGAAATGGCACAGCACACTACATAGGAGACTGACTATAAATCAGCAGATTTTGGCTCTGCTCCTGGCTCTGTCACTGATTTACCATGGAAACTTGGGCAAATCTTTTACTCTCCCTATCCTTCATTTTCCGTACCCATAATGTAAAGATAATGATGCTGCTTTGCAAGCTCTTTTGAGATCCCGAGATGTTAAGTGCTAAGTGCATTTTATTAACATTAATAGCACCCAACCGAGAGGATGCTGTACAGCACTAGCCTGGCTGTCCCCAGAAAACAGATTGGTGTGGGGAAAGTGTGCATTTGTTAAGCAGCTTAGACACTGCTCATTCCCATAATACTTGCACAACACACGGGAACAAGATCTGACCTACTAAAACAAAAGGAAAAAAAAAAAAACGCCATAAGGAGAAAATTTCTAATGTGACCTGTCATCTTATTTCCAGCACAGGAAAACTTGGGGATTTACTGGAGATTATCAGTGTTGCTGTGTGTGGTTTTCATAGCCAGCCACAACCCCAGTGCTCACAACTTGTGGTGGAGACCACTTCCATTAGCAGGCATTAATCACCATTTTATACACTCCAGCCCAGCCATGGCTGAGCAGACATCGAGTAGATGCACTTAGTTATATCCTATCACACTTGAAATCTGACTCAATCTTAAAATAAGTTAATTGTACTGAATTATATCCCAGCTCTTGTATTCACAGGACCACAGCATATTACAATGTATATTCTTTAAATGCTAACAGGCTTTGTTGCTTTATGCTTCAATTTTCGATGTTTCTGCTCAAATATGTATCACAACACACACAGTAGAAAGAGATATGAAAATTTTATTATTAATGCATGTTTTTTTCCTTTGCTGGAGATAGAACTTTGTTGTGCATGTTATAAAATGTTAAATATTAGAATTATTTAAAGTTAATAGCATGCCAAAGAAAATGACTAATAATACATTATACAATTAGATGCCTTTCATATGAGTGAATCCATTAACAAAATAAAATACACTCAAACAGAAGACTTCTGATTTGCAATTTTTAGCAAGGATTGCCCATGTGTAAAGCTAAATTATTTATTCTTTTTTTTTTTTTAATGCTGGATACATCAGTTTGCAATTATTTGCATTATGTTTGGATGCTTTATCATGTGGCTCTGATTCAAAAATACGTATCTCTAAGTTTCTGTAGTATCTTCATATATGCAAAGAATTAAGGACATTAAAAAAAAAGTTTTTTTCCTCAAATTCAGCTGATGATACCAGAAGCCCTTGCTATTGCTCTTTTAGCTGTTTGGGTGTCTTTTTGTAATCACAGAAACCCAGATGTCCGCATGGTTTCACAACTGCAGATTCTCCCCTCTCAAGTGTACCTTGTTTTCCAGATCGAATCAATTCCATCCCATCCCACCCATCCAGATCTCAAGTCTGGCATCACACAGCCCCACCTAAATTTATTCAGATGTTACACACTGCTTTCCTCCTTGTTTGAAACTCGTTATCCCATCTCCTCAGCTGATGTCAACATTATCCTCGAACAAAACACTGAGCAAGCAGCTAACTTTTCCTACAGCAAGAAGCAGCTTTTAGCTCTGCAGTGATATAATCTTCCTGCCATTTTCCTCCTGGATTTTCTTTTCCCATCAATGCCCTGTCTCTAGAAAGGCACCGACGCCAGCCAAAGGAAGCTCCACCAAGAGCAAGTAATCTCCTCCTCCTCGCATCCATCTTCTCTTCACTGCTGCTATCTACTTAATTAAGTTGTTCTCAATCTTCTGTATCATAAGCACATAATGTTGGTTGATGGGAATGTGTTTTGAAATCCCTGTTTGTTTGTTTTTTAATTATCTGATTACACCGGGAAAAGAAAAAAAAAAAGGAAGAAAAAAAAAAAAGAGAAAAAAAAGAAAAGGAGATCTCTCTGGTGTACAACAAGTAAAAACCCAGCAATATCACTCCATCCTATTCTCTTGCAAGAGTTTTTGGGGTTTTTTTTCACTTTCTAATAGTCTAACCAATCCAGTCGTTATAAATCATGGGATTTAAAAGTGGGATGAACACAACTGTGGCAAATTCTGGCAGCATCATTGCAAACCTGCAAAATTCAGGTTAAAGATGCCTTTTATTATCACCTTTATTTAGCTTGGGAGAGGTGAGGAATGCCATACTTAGATTCTGCTGAGGTTTATGTCAGGATTTTGGCATAACCTAACTCGAGGCTACTGTCACCCCAAAATATCTCCTCCCCATATGTGTCACAGTGTCAGCCCAGGGTGCAAGCCATGGATGAGCCAAGTCTCCCACGTTTTGTCAGTTGGTAATAAGGAAAAAAAGTGTGCAACAGGGACACAGAAAAGGAATATAAACTAACGGAATTGGACACTGAGTTTAAAGTAGAAGGGGAAAAATAGTATAAAATATTTATTCCATTAGGTTCAACTCTTCCTATCCCGATTATTTCGAAATTTGACCATGTTATGTTGTATAAATAATAATAGTAATTACACAAAGAAGAGGCAATGCATTGAAATTAGAGCCATGGATTCATAGGATGGTTTCAAAAGGCATCACTCTCCCAACTCACCCCGAGGTGTTTGTCCATGTGAAGGGCTTTGATTAGGCTCGGATTGTTACAGTGGAGTTGGGAAATGGGACCTTTGATCTCGAGAGATCTGAACAATCCCTGTTCCTTGCTCTGACAACAGGCGTGGTACAGGCTGAATGGTGTTAACATTCGGCTGAGAGCTGAAAACCCAAGTGAGAGCTGTGCTACATTCTCACTTTTAAGACTCTGGTATCATGCATAACTTCGGAATTAAAATACAGTGTGACTACCTCTCTGTGTGTTTAAATTAATATGCTTAATAACCCCCAAAATAATAAATCTAAAGTGTAAATTAAGACTTGGAAGAGAAGGTGAAAGCAATGTTTCTTTCTTTACATTTGTGTATATGTTGTGTGTTAGCTCAGGACAGTAGTTTGTGACACTTTTCTATATTGGTATTTCTTAAAGCTCCTTTTTATGAAAAGGCTTTCACACCAAATATGGATGCAAGATTTTAATGCACTTATATACGATGGGATTTTACTTTTTTTAAAGGGAAAAGCCAATGGTGTAGTCAAGCACAATTAATAATTTCCCTAAATACAGTCATCTAATACTTCTTAAATGCTTTAAGACACCTCACCCAGCTTCTAGCACTCAGTCTCCAAGGACAAAACTCTCCTGTAGACCCAACAGCCTTCTGAGAGTCTCTCTGACACTCAGCATCCTCCCAAGTGGCACTAAATAACAGTGATTAAGTAACTGAATCAACACCAAAATGCCCCAAGAATGTCTAAAGGGAAGATGCTTTCCAGGACTCTGATAATTTGCTCACGCAAGAAATTCCACTAAATTTTTACACAATAACACACACACACACACATCAGAAAAGAAAAAAAAGGAAAAAAAAGGAAAAAAAGACAGGAATAGTCAATTCTAAATCCATAAAAAGTTATGTTATGAGTGACTTGAAAATTTCTTAAGAATAGTATTATATTTTCATCAGTAATGTATTTCTAGGAAATACATAAGAACAAATGAGACAGTCTGTATAAGAACACAGGTTTCCTCATAAAAGGAAAAGTTTCCAGTTATCACAGGTTACACTTTAAATTTTCTCCTCTTCCTTATTTTTTCCTCCCAGATTTTTTACATTGAGTGTTTTCCAGTTTGGCCCACAGCACTCTTAACCGATGGAGTTCAACATTTAAATGCATTACCAAAGTCTCTTCCAACCAAAAAAAATAATTTGCTACTCACAACAGTTTCCCCTACCATGGCATTTATGGTTTCCCCAATTCTCAACACACACAACACCACAAATACCATGATAAAGCCAAATTCCCTGGTGCAGTAACTTCTCATCCCATGCCACCCTGCAGAATATTATGCAGTCTACATCCATATATAACATCACCCTTTTTGTTGCAGACCCATTGCAAGCTCATGTTTGTCAGCTACTTTTACACACAAACCACAGAGTTAGAGATATTTACCACAGGGGAGGAATCCACCCCAAATATTAGGTCACACTATGGTCTTGTAATACATTGAGCATGACCAAGTATCAAAGGAGCTATGCAGATTAGTTCTCCTGGGTATTCATCTCTGGAGCACAAATATCCCATGCAAAACACCTTTGACACTTGGTTCAGTTTATCTATAAAGGAGCCCAGCAACCCACAGGTTCAGGAAATTACCCCATCATCCTAAAAATCACAGATAGAAAGCTGTCCTGTTAATACTTTTACCAAACAACTCAATGATTTATTTCCTTTCCTTGCTTTTTTGGAGTTCTGTGGAAAGGCATTTCCTGTAGCTTTACTATCAGAACAACAAAACCAAACAAAGAGTCACCCATGACAACGATGAGCATCCCCCAAAAAAAAGGCAATCCCTCGGTGCAGCATGCAAACCTCCAGTCCTTCTCAGCAACTAAACAACACTCCTTGAGGGGTTATCAAGAAGCTCTTCAACTTCTCGAAGTGTTACTAAGCAAGACGCTATTGTAACGCAAATCGTGCTGCGGGTAGAAAGGGAAGAAAAGGAATAAAAGGCATGTTTTAAATGCTTCATCATACAATACATGCCATAAAATCCATGGTATGTTTGTGGCTGACCGCACTAACCCAGCCTGCTGCCTCTTCTGCCCCATTCCACTGACTTATTCAGCACATGAAAAGGAAAACATGACAATACCACTCGTAAGAGAAATTTTACAGAGCTGCGGATTGGGCAACTAAGACTTATAATTCTGAATATTTTTCTGTCTGCTTTTTTTTCTTCACAATTTTGTAAACAAAATAGTTATATTGGAACTATAGTAAGATTTGAGCTCTATCCATGTTTATACAATGTACATGATTTACAAAGTAATTTGAAGTGTTCATTGCAAAAATTGATATTTCCATTAGATTTTGTCACCTGACTTATATTTTTGGAAGTACTATAGTTTCCCCCCCTCCCCTCTGGAAAGAGAAGGGGAAGATGTGGAAAACACACTTTCCTTTGAATAATAATAATAATAATAAATTTTCTGTAGCTTTTAAGAGACACATAGAGAAAAAGAAGAACCCACATGAGTAACATGCACATATTAATTGATTCACCAGCTACTGTGGGCTCAATTAAAGTATTCTGTTGTCAGAGTTTTAAAGCTTGGAAAAAAAAAATTAAAAATTAAATTCTTGGCTACAGCTTGGCATATGCAGGTCTTAACCCAGAAGCAAGCTGTTTTATAATTATTTTTGAAAATTGCTTCAGTCCATTTTATTTTCTGTGCTTGCCTGGGAAGTGTGAAAAAGAAAGAAAAAACTATTTTTGACTCAAGGCTTTCAAGACATTTTGGTTCTCAGCTAGCAAGTAACCCAGTTTGAGCCTGATATTTCCATCGTGAACTTTGGATCACTCTTACTGGTTTCTCAGTGAGACTGGTCACATGAAGAGCTGCTGGCAGACTTGGGGAGGACTTTGCTGGCTGGGCTGTGCTTCATCTCACAGGGAATGTCCCCAAGGCTGGAGGATGGCTCTAAGGTTAGACCCTGACCAAGGCACGTTCATGTGTTTCTAGGGATGCTCATATATGCCTGAAAAATACAGTCAACAGCCTAAAACATCTAAAAATACATGAGATGGCCACATTAAAAGGGAAATCTCATCGAGGTGTGCACACAAGAAATTTAGGACCCACAAACCAAAGGGAAAGTGACTGCAAGACAGAACCAATCCCTCTTTATTTGCCTCGTTTTACCCAGTGATCCCCACTAAAATTTTAAAATAAAGCCCATGACAATCCTCCTGGCCCTCCCTGTTGGTAGCTGCTCTCTGGGAGGGGACCTGCTCTCCTGTGCCCATGGAGCCTTTGTTAGGAGCAGGACTGCAGTTGCTCCCTGCCTTTGAAATGGATATCTTGGGTCAATGGAAAGATTCGGGTATTTTTTGAATGGGAAGTTTTGTTGGTTTAGGGTGGGATTTTGTTGGTTTTAATGGGATTTTTCGTTGTTGTTTTTGGTTTGGGTGGTTTTTTTATTTTCTTTTTCACTGTTCTTGTCAGGGTGGGTGTCCTGCCCCCCCCCCCTTTTTTTCCTCTTATTTTAAAGAAAAGCTATGAAAAGAAAACACTTCTCTTTCCTTTTTCTTTTTTTTTCACCCAGCTCCCTCCTCCCTCTTTTCTCCCCTCCTAAATGCTTCCTTCATCACCATCCAGCCCATTTGTGTTGACCTGGAGGCTCTGTCTCAAAGGCAGCTCCACGGGCTGTGCCCGCTGAGGCAGAGCCAGCCAGGAAACCACTCTGGTTCCTGATAGCCCAGCTCATGCAGACATATGGTCCCAGCAAGCTCATAGAATCAGCAATATTTAACCAAAAAATTATAAAAAAAAATCCCAATATTTGTATATTTGTTCCTCTTCCCTCCCAGTTCATTGATAAAGAACATGTCAGTTAGGTCGAAGAATCCTGCTGGTTAAAGGTATCATCCTTAGCTGCTCATATGGTCTGGGCTCTTACTTGTCAATTAGATTAATCCGAGTCATTTCAGAACAATAAATATAAGTGCAGATGGAATATAAACATATTGAAGATTACTGGTTTTGACGGCTGTTGTTTATTAAATCAAAAATGATGTCGAAGCGAAGATTTTGTTGATATTTCAAATGGAAGGGAAAAGTGAATTGGATTTAGATATTTCTTAGGAAAGAAAGCAGAACAAAATAAAAAAGCAAACCCAAAAATCCAACAAACTATCACACCAACCTCCAAAAAAGCCTATCGGTAATAAAAAAGCAATGATTTTACCTAAAATGCCACCTATGAACAACCTTTAGAGAAGGGATATGGCACCTATAAACTCAAAACACTAGGTATGTTGAAATCCATAAAATTTCCAATTACTGCTTCAGAATTTATTGTGCACATATGGAAAATAATACTTGTAAAAGAGAAAGGGGTTTGTGCCTGGTGCTGTCAATACTGTGAAGGATGGGGTGATTATAAAGCAAATTAACAATACTTTTAAATGTGCATTCACTTATCTTTCCAATTAAATCCTTGTTAAACAACTGCACAGACAGTAATGGTGCTTCTGCAAAGCACTGATCAAGACAGTTTTATTGTAATTTTTACTCTGTAACAATTAATCAAGTAGGCATTTTCTTTATTATTAAATTATTTAGTTAATAAATATTCACAATCAGTTCACGTATTTCTGGTTCAAACTTTACTCTTAATTTTTTCTTTAAATTGACTCATATCCTATATTCTCACAGAAGAAACAACAGAAATATTTTAATTTTTTTTTTGCCCAAATGGGCTTTTTGTTACTGCAAGGTAATGGCAGGATAAGGTTAAATTCACTTTTTCCCCCCTTAAAGTAGGAGTATTTGGACATCTTTGGCTGTCCAATTCCATGTTCCACAAGAAACACAGCTCTCTGCAATAACATAATATTTAGCCTCCATAAAAACTCCCATATTTGCCCCTGCTTTGGTACATAAGCAGAGTAGCAGAGCTGTAAAAATGCAGTCATTGACCTTTGGACAGTCTGTGGTGCTTTGCAGTTAACACACAAGGTATTCCAAAGGAAATAACAGGATGCAGAGGTCATCTGTACAGCATACACCCAGCATTTTGCAAACAAAGCTTTGGATATAAAGACAATTAGGAACTCTTTTGTATTATGCATGAACTAACCCTTGCTGAATGAACCAATAAGTATTGAAATTTATATTTCTTTGGTTAGTTTCCCTGAACATATACATATTGGGATAGAATCCTAGTGTTTCAGCAATGTGTTCTGAACTCTTTATAGCTCCATTTTTTTATTTTTTTCAGTTTATTTAGTACTCATGAAAACGGCTTGATTGACAGCCATGGAAAATGAATGCCTTTCCAGCTACTGAGCAGATTAGACATAAAGAAGGAAGGTTCTAGTTCCTCACACAGGTATCCCTGGTCTTCAGGCACGGAGTTAATTGAGGATTGTTGGGAGAGGTGTGTGGAAGCAGATAAAGAACCTGGCTGAGCATAAACAAGGTCCTCACCCCATGACATCAGAATGTGTCACACCCCCTCTCCCCAGGGCCAGGCTGGACAGGGCTTGGAGCACCCTGACCCCATGGAAGGTGTCCCTGCCTGTGGGGAGAGATGAGCTCCCTCCCATCCTGGAGCTCATGTCTTCCAACCCATCTTGGAGCTCAAGACGTCTCTTCCAACCCAAACCATTCTGGGGTTCAATAATCAGCCTAATAGCTCCAACCAAAGCAGAGAAAAAGTCAGTCTTACTTACAAACTCTGGTGGATGAAAGATTTTCCTTTTTTTCTCAGGTTTTTCTTTCTCAGGCCCTTTCTGCCCAACTGTTACCTACTTTGTCATTGAAAAGTATCTCCCTCTGTCCTCATGCTCATTTATTGGTGCCTTAAAGACTCTGAACAGCCCCACCTGGGCCATGGCAGACCCTCCCTGGGGCTTTGGGCTAGAACAAGGCATCCTTTCAGTCACACCTCATACTCTAGAGCTGCCAGCACACTTTACGTGGCTTAACAGCCCCATAAATGTTATTTTATCCCTTTTCCTACAGGTGTGAATTAAAAGAATATCCTTATAAATACATGTAAGGGATTTAACTTACTAGACCTTGTTTAAAATCAGCAGAACTGCTCCAAGTACCTTGTCTGTCCTTGTTTGGTTTGGGTTTTTTTTTGTTTGTTTTTTAAAACATTTCAACTGTTAGACTTAGCCCATAATATGGAAAGCAGAAAAGGAATAGATATCTCTAAGGTCTCCAGCTATTATAGAAGCCTTTACTGTAGGTTCACAGGAAAAAATTTCGACTGCCCAGTAGCTTGGTTTCTAAACCCCCAATTTTTCAGTGCTTGTAGACTAAGAAAAGAACGAATTTCCTGATGTCAGTTTGGTTCAAGCAGCTTCTACTGCCTTGATTCAGTGATTTGAAAAATGATGACTTAGAGTTTCGAAAGTGCTGAGAGATGTTATAGCCCAGTCCTCTGATGATCAACTGATCTTTTCAGCTTTTAATGGGAAAATAAATCATAGATAAAAGATAATCCTGGTGCACAGAAGCAAAAAAGGTGTGATATCAATAGACTTTTATAGAAAAAGAAAACTCTGTGAGAGGGATAAAGTAAATAAGGTAGTTTGTTCTGCTGGTGTTGGCAAGGCCAAAACCCTCTTCAGGAGCTGCCTACCTCAAGAAATGAGAATGAAACACAAAGTATATTCAGAGAATTTTAAAAGATACAAGGATTGCTTTTTTTTTATTTCAAACCTCTCTTCATCCCCAAAAATCTAGATTTTCAAGAGTCTTTTTTATATTTTTACTGTTCTTGTTTCTTCTTTAATGATAAAGCTGTCAACTGTTAGTTTCTTTTCCTTCCATATTCACCAGTTCTCTCATTTCATTTCTGATGCTGCAGATGACATTAACGGTATAGGAAAAGGAGCCAAATAAAGCTTTGCTATATTCTAATTAGTGATTACTCTAATAAAAAATACTTCGATATGGCAGCCAGCCTAGAGTGCCTTCTATGATCTTTAATTTTCAGTGTGGTACTTTAATTTTCAGTGTGATACTTTAATTTTCAGTGTGGGGGATGTTATTTATATCTTCTAAATGTAGGTGTAGCACAATGGCAAAGCAAGCAAGAAGAAAGAGCCCAGTGAGTATTTGGCCTGTAGAAGAACTGATTGCACAGTCAATCTCTGCAATGCAAATAGGCTTTGTCAGAACATTTGTTTGCATTTATAATTAAATTAAACTTCAACTAAAATTACAAAAAAAAAAAAAAAAAGTAGCTATGGCAAAATCATATGTATAAATACTCCTTTCCCGCTGTTAACTACCGAAAAATGAAGGTACAGGGATTGACCCCAGGAAGTTAGGGATAATAATAATTACTGAGGGATAGGAATGTGTGGAGAGTGAGCTATTAATCATCATCCCACTGCAGAGCTTCAAGAGACTGGGAATAAAGCAGGTTGGGAGCACACAGGAGTTTTCCTGGTAACTTCTGTCCTTCATGAAGCCTTGTGAGACTGCTGCTGACCTCAGCATCTAATTGATGGGAAACACCAGCTCTGGGAAACGTTGGGTGGAGAATGTGACTGCCCTCCCAAGCACACCATAAATAAATCAATCCTGTCTCCCCCATCTCCTCACAGCATTTTTCAGGTACACCATGACCCAGTGGGCTCTTTCAGGCCTGCAGGGTCCTACTTAGCACAGAAAAAGATGCTATTTAGACGACTGGGAGAGTGGCTGGCTATCCTTTGTGTCTGTGTTCCCTCTTGAATGATATGATTAAAAATTTCTGGATTATTTTTTGGGGCTGTCCCACTTCCTTCACATGGTGTTGGGGTCACCCCTGGGGACTGCTAGGTTACAGGAGTTTACAGTATTAGGGTTTACAGGAGTTGAACTTTAGCATTTCTGCGTGCATTTCTGTGTGCATTTACCTATCCAGGAAACTTAGGTTTTCCTAAGTACAGACCTGGATAGGAATTTTTTCTAACCAGGACTTGAAAGGATGTGTAAGGGGAGTTTGGATAGATATTATCACTGCCCATTGAGAATCCACTCCATCGTGACATAAAATGCAGGAACGCCCTCATTGTATAAATAAAGGCTAACATAAGAAACAGTGATTTTCATAGCTGATAAGATGATGACACAATTCTCAGGGGCATTAGTTTGCTTTGATTTTCCTTTGGTCACTCAGCAGGCAGATTTTTTTGCACATCCCTTAAGTAGCTGGTGCCAGTGTGGCTTTAATGTACTATTAACTCCACTGTTACATTTTCATTTTTCACAGTAGTATAAACCAGAAGAAAAAGGTGTCTGGTCCCTCTCTGCTTCAAAAAGCCAGCTTAGACTTCTGTCTAGCTTTACAGTATCAGCCCATCTGTTTTAGGTGAAAACTTGAGCAGTAATGTTAACCTCAAGTATGTTAACCTTTGGATGCCACGAGACATGATAGACAGGACCATTATTTTTCTGGCAGTTTTTTTTCCTGAGTAAAGATCCCAGGCATTGAATGAGGATAGAAAATCCTGGTTTTGCCTGTGTGTCTCCAAACAAAATACAGCTTACAATCATTTGAAAGCCAAGGCAGGCTTCATTATCGACACACAAATACCCAACAACTGTAAATTTAAGAGAACCCAAGTAATGAATCAAAACCGTGAGGCTGATTGGTAAATGATGATTTATTCAGTCTCTCTGAATTTACTGGCATGAATACTGATTCCTCATAAACCAGAGTTCACCCTCCAGTTTCAGATGAAGACAAGACTGATCTGGAGCAGCTGAGGAGGTGGCAAACACCTACTGATCCCCTGAAACTTTCCCTAGAGATGTAAATGGAGGTTTGAAGGTGGGAATATTTTTACATCTCTCCTATCTCTCAATCTCATGAGAATATTTGAGTCAAAAGTCTTAGTTTATGTATAGTACAGAGCTAATTGAGGAAGTTGTTCCCCAACAGCTATCACCTCCACACAGAATACACAATATTTAGCAGTTCTGGTAATAGTCTTCAGGTGACTTATAAAAAGACCATAAAAAGTAGGACAAAATGTTGCAGCAGCTTCACATTTATAATTGATTCATTCAAAAGTGTATGCAGTCTTTAATGCAATTTAAGATTTGCTATTTTTTCTAATTTCTGAGAAACTTTATTTTCTTGTTAAGTAGTAGTATGAGGTTTAATATCATTGACGATATTTGCTAAGCATTTAAATGTGGGGAGAGTTAGTCTTTGGTAAGAGTAATAAACCACTTGCAGATGGATGTATTTGTCATTCATCCTAATTAGTTCCCAATATCAGCTTTCACACCTGTAATGGTATCTGTTGATCAGTGTTAGGTTTGTTTAGGCCATATCATTGAAAAATGTGTTACTGTATTTTTGGAAATATGGTTATTATACACAGAATCTGTGGAAATATGTTCAGTAAATATATACAGGATGGTTCTAATTCTGGTGAGCAGGTCCCCAAAATATTCATCTTTCCTCTTTCATTTTCTGGGGTCAAATGTTTGTTTTTTCAAAATCAGTGGTAAATCTTCCACTAACTTTGGCAGAGCCAGTACTCCACTTTTAGTATTTCCTTTTAAGTTCTTTTCAGCACCTTTTTCTCTTTCACTGGTTTCCTTTGGATCCCTGTTCTACTTTTGGCTTTGTTTAACTTTCAACATCCAAACAATCTGCTATTTTTCCTTTTAATCTTTTTCTTTCCCCCTCACTTTGATTCCTTGGTTTCTACATATGCTTTGCTTTTTGCCACCTTATTTCACATCTCCATTTCCTCCTGTATTTTTAGATTTGTTTGTTGTTTGTTTTTCATCTCGAGTTTAACTACTATTTCCCTCTGCTTACTCGGCTCTTTTCCCTCTCTCCTAGCTGACATTTCCCTCTGTGCAATATCTTTCTACCTTCCCTTTCCTCTCTTTTCCAAAACAGGGTTCATCATTCTATGCCACTAATGTATAGCAGATTCTGAAATACTGTCATCTGAGACAGTTAAGTACTAAACAAAACATTACCAGGGTGGAGGAATCACTTACCCTGATTGACAACAAATCGTAACTTCTGTATTGTTGCCAGATTGCCGCTAACTCTGTATATTCCATCAACATCTAGACCTGAAAAAGAAACACATATTTCATTTTAGATCATAGAAGTATTTTTCTTTGTACGTCTGTCAGGGAGGCACAAGCACCCTCGCAAGGATGAAGAAGAGCAGCGCAGCGAGCAACTGAAAAATAATCCACCTGACAACAACTGAAGTGCCTCCTCACTGATTGAAGCAACAATGAAAAATAAAAGTGGGAGATTAACTTAAGTGAATACAAAACACCTAGCTATAATTATCTTGTAATTCTGTCAGCAGAATTCTGTTCTGCAGGGGGATTTGAGTGTGACAGGAAAGCGAGGGGTAATTGGCTCTCAGTGAGAAGGGATGTTTGGGAAGGGCATGGTGCTGCGCCAGCCCTGCTTCAACGTGGGATGTTTGTATTAATAGTGCCGGGGAAACTTCTCCGTCTGGGGTCTGGGTTTTTCAGACATGAATTTCTGAGGCTGTGACCTTTCTGAAAATAAAGCACTGAGGTGCCCACCCTGAAATCATGACGTGTGTGAGACTCCACACCACTGCCATTTCTCTACTGTATTCTTCATCGCGGATCAGACAGGTTTGGAGATGAAATTAAATATCCCAAGTAGCATATGCCCTGGAGTACATTTCTTCATTAATATAGGCCATTCTTTTCAAGGACAACCCGACAGTCTTGCTTCTCCCTGCATATCTACTCAAGGTTTATCTTCTAGGTGAAACTAGATGTCATACTCCCTTTTGTGACATATTATCTCCTACAGCAAGCTCTGCTGATATGAGTGTTTAAAATAGCACTTCCAGCCTTGGTTGCATAGCTGTAACATTTCAAAGCACATGGGAACTGCTCTCCTTTTCCGGGAGAATTTGCTGTGGTGCAACAACGACCCAATCTGCATGCTTAAAAATCAAACCCACTAAAGCCTACATTGTCATTTCACATTTAAAACTTGCGAGTACACAAGAAGCCAAGAGAAGCAACACAAACCAGGTTTTTTTAAAGGCTACTTATCCCCTGGAACACAAGTTTTAATTAGGTTTTGGCAGCCAGTTTCAGAGAAAGTCTTTCTCTTGGAAAACGCTAATTTGTCATACCCAAAAATTTTCAGGAAACACTTCCTGACAATGTATGTAGTGGGAATATTTTTCCAATTCGGGGTGGGTGGAAAAGGAAATCTGAAGTAAGGAAGAGTGACAAAAAATGGAAAAGTCCAGGCGGCCAGTTGTGATAACAGTTAAAGAAGAAGATGAGGTTCAAGTCTTTATTGATGTTTTCATCATGCCTTGGCACATGAGTGCCATGGCCAGTGGGCTCAAGTGCTTGGATGAATTTCTCACTGATCTAGAAATATTTGAAAAGACTTACTTTTCCTTTTGATGCTGACTGAAACCAAATAAAATCTTTTCTTTGTTTGCATGTTTGTTTTTGTACAAAATACACTTCTCATTTTATGTCTATGCCGCCAGGAACACCCTGATTTGATTTGCATTTAAAAACTTATTTTAAAAATTAATAATAATTTCTTATCTGATTATTAATAATTATTCGGTGCTTCTCTGTGTGTTTTGTTAATCAGTTTTCTACCCTGCACCTGTGGGTGTCCTGCAACATAATACTGAGAGGGATGATTCATTTCAGGAGGATCTCCCCTTTGGTTACAGGGGGATAAAGAAAAAGTTTATTTAAGAGAAATCAAAAAGGATTTGGTAATCAAGAAAACTTGGAAATTATCCATCTGCTGGATATATAACATATGAGCGAATGGAAATTGCTAAAATGTTTAAGTAATGCAATTCTAACCTAAATCTGAAGAGTCTAATTCTCTTTTAGTAAGGGGAGAGTAAAAGAGTAATTCCCAGCACAGGATTTTGGGACTCTTGTGGTAGAGGATTAAGAATTGCATCATGTAAATTAAAGTCTAAACCAGAAATTGAAAAGGAAAAAATAAAGCAAACTAACAAACAGGCAAGCCACCAGACAGAATGTTAACTTTTGTTTGGATCTAACTCAATTCACTTCTTAACCTCATTGGTTCTATGGAAGTGAAAACAATCCATGTCACTTTGGGTGAAATAGTCTCACATTAAGAGCATCAGTTTGGAACCTACATAAGTCACCCAGATCAAGTGAAAATGAACAAGCTGTGTTGTAAATTGGTAGATATTACATCTTGCAACATGATCTGGAGTACACAAGTACATTATTATTGCTAATAAATTTATTTTGGTCCAGAAATGAGGTCTGATTAGCATTTCATTTGGGCACTATACAATATGGCAGAGAAAAAAACAGGAAAAAAAATCAAGCCAATTATAGCATTCACGTGCCATGAACTTTCTGCTCCAAGAACTTTGAAAGTTAAGCCAAACCAAACCAATGCAAATTGGTGGATTTGGACATCCTTTTCATGACCACATTATCTTAGCTGGATTGTTAACAACTTATTTTGGAAATCCAATTAGGCACAAAGGAGAAAGAGGGAGAAAAGAGAGAGATAGAGAGACAAAAGTATATCTTCATAATTCTAATATCCTGATTCTATGAACAATTTTCAAAGCAAATTCACTTTTAAGGGCACCTTTATCAAGAATAAAAGCATCACTGCGCTGCTGTAAGTGTTTCTTCACAGCAGGCTATAAATACTTAGGGAACAAGATGAAACAAAAGCCTTGCCCAGTTTCCTATCTGGTGCTGGAGTTTAAGTAGAGTGGTAAAGAAATTTTCAGGAAAAAAAAAATTTGTTGTAATAAAGTCAACTTTAGTTCACTATAGGATGACCTTCTTGTGTTTTGTAGTGGGGTTTTATCAGGGAAGTATCACTGGATTTTGCCCTAAAGGAGAAAAAGTATTTTATTTGCCTTCTATTCCAGTTTCCAACTCTGTTTCTGTTTGTTTTAATGAGGAACCTGAGAACAGGATGGACCCACAATTAGAAATTATAGCCAAAAGCACGATAATGACTTCAGTATTTCCAAGCTGAATTTTGTAATGGTATAAGAAATGTGGGAAAAGGTCTTACTCAAGAGTACATCAGTTCAGCTGCCAAACTACAGCAAATTTTAACTATTTTAATTTTAAAAATTATACAGGTGCTCCTGATGAGAAAGTTAAAAGGCAACTGGACTCAGGCTTGGCTGAGATTCATGAACAATAATGAAAGTTACAGTCACTCGGCACTGCACAGGATATGTTAGAAGAATATTTATTTAAACTATTTTTTGCACTGCTATCCAAAATGGAAGTAGACATGAATGCAGGTCAGTGGCAGATCTAGTACCAGTTTGAGCTGGAACCAGGTATTGCAGTGAAGAATTAAAGAGACAGAAGAAAATTAGAGTTTGGGTGATATATTTATTCAAAAAATGTTATAAAATACCAGATATCAATATTGGTTGAGGTAGTCCTGGTGATTTATGAACTATCTGCAGTCAAATGTTCTCACTAATTCCATTCTGTTGCATAGAAAAAAAATCCCTCTCCCAAATCACACTGCATTCTGTCTAATCTTAATCTCTATTTGACAATAGTTTCAAACCGAATTTAAAAATAAATTCTCTATGTGCAGGGAGAAGGGGTGGTGGTATGCAGAAATTTCTCTGGTTTTTAACAAGACTTAGAATTTAAACCATACCATTTTAAACAGCACTAGGTAACTTCCTGCATGGAAACCCACGGAACTTTCACAATTAATGTATCCTGAAATAGGTGTGGTCCCCAGGCCTGTTTTGTAAAAGAAACCATCGTGCTGGATTCAACAACAAAGTGAAGTACAAACTTGAAGAAAGGCATTCTTTAGTTAGTCCTTTCATTTAAAATCAGTTATGTTCAGGGCAAAACTATTGTATTTCAAAGGAGCCTATTATGCCTTCCCATAAACAGAAAGATCATACGTTTTAAAACTAAAGTATCATTATGCAATCAAGCTGTTGTATTATAAACTATTTTGTGGGCTCAGATGCCCAGGGCTATCTTTACAAATATTTAAGAGGTCATTATCAGGGTATGTTCTCCCTACAACTATAATTCTTTCCTCGTGTTTTCATATGCGTCTTACCATAGATACCTGTTTTATAAACAATTTTTATTTTTAAGTTTACTAAGGGCACAAATGTGAGGCAAGAAATCATTTAAAGAAGCAGAAATGAGTGAATGCAGCAAATAAATCCACGTCACACATAATGTGATGAGAAAAACACAAAACAATGTGCAACAGAAATAAAATTTCACAAAAGGATCAATATGTGCATTCCAGTAGAGGGAAAATCAGGAACAGTAGCAAAGAATGAACCTGACACACTAAAATTTGACATGAAAAGTACTGTTTCTGCATAGGGTGACAAAACATACTCAGAATTTCAGGTGAACATTATATCATTTATCATATGATATCAGCAAAAATATCATTTTTTGTCTGATGCCATGGAAATCAGAGGTGAAAATTATGGGAACCTTGAAGCAAATATGAGCTACACCCCAGAAAGTGTTGCTGACACCCCTGCCCTGCTGTTTGGTGTGGCAGAGGGTGGGGTTGTATATGCCCAAATCTCCAGGAACAGTGCTGGGTGTTGGCACTGGGGTTGGCTCTGCTCTGCTGGGACAAAGCTGCTGCTTTGGTCACCAGAACTATCCCCTTCTCATTCTCCTCCCAGCAGATTATCATGTTTTTGATGCTTAAAACATCCCAGCAATATGTCAGCAACATCTGGTATGAAAAAAGGTCCATCAAGAGAGTCCCTGGCTGTCATGGCAGTGGGTGCCATACAAATGTCATGTTGGACAGTTCTACCAGGATGAGGATAAACAAACCTAGGAAAGCAAACAGTGGTGATGCTGGAAGTCAATCTGAAGGACAAAAAGATAATAACTTTTGTAAAAAAGGTCCATTTTCATTGGCGCCTCTTGTGCTTGTGCCTCTTATTTGCAAATAAAATATAGAGAAATATTTGGAAATGACTAAGGCTGAAGAGTTATTCTGATATTGCAAAAGCAGTAAGAGGGATGCTCTGGGAGACTGGCTAGACTGACCTCAGTCACAGACGTCTACTTAAATAATTAATTCGGGACATTATGAACAAATAATTCATAACAAAATATCATTAATCCTGACCAGCGTGGTTTCATGGAAATCAGGGCTTTGTGTAGCAAACTTGTTGCTTTTTTTGATGGGCCTGAATATTTGACAGGTCAGGTTGATGAGGGCAGTGCTGTTGAAATAGTAAGTTTGGCTTTACGTGCTGCTTTTGACTCAGCACCACATGACATTTTGATTAAAGCACTTGCATTCTATAGAATTAACAGGGCATATATTACATGGATTAAAACCTGGCTCAGTGACAGACCTCAGAATGTGGTAGTTAGTGGGAGATATCAGTTAGCAAGGTCAGAACTGGCACAGCCCTCGAGAGTGGAGCTCTCATCCAGTGCCATCTAATACCTCTACCAGAGATGGGACAATGAGAGAAAAAAAAATCTCTTGGCAGAATAAGTAGATGACACAAAGATCAGGGAGATATTAAATGATGACAAGGACAGGTAAAGTTACAGAAGATCAACACTACTACCTTAAACAGCCACAGTCTGGCAAAATCAGGTTTAGTGTGGAGAAACACAGGGTACATCCAATACTCTGGAATTAGGCTACAAAGGACTTGAGGTTGACTTCAAATAAATAGCTGAACCTGATCTGTGAGCTCAGTGCTACAACAAACAGGACTAACATAATCCCTTGAATTATGAAGGAGTATCAAAGAAGCAGGGATGAGACTGAGCCTCTTCATGGGCTACAAATAGGATCTCTCATAGAGCTCTGCACTTGATAGCCAAGCAAATAACACAAAACATAAAAAATATGCTTCGTTGCTTCCTGTTAAAGAGAGGATGGAGAAATGTCCTCTCCTGTACATTTCACGTGATTTGAAGGTATTGGACTCCCTTCCAGCACTGCCCAGCTGCAGGACCTGTGACAGACAAGCCTGAATTCAAGGTAGCTTCAACAAGATTTTCTTTATTCTATGATCTGTAGAAATCCAGCACTGCTTTAGAATTTAGTAAAGGCAGAGATAGTGGGGGAAGAAAGGAGAGGGATATTGTACTAGTTCTTAACAGGCTATGAAATGGCTCTGTTGGAGGTGTCTGACATGAAGATTGGTGAATCTCTTTAGGAAATTAGCTAAAAAGAAATAATTCTATGTTTGACTGCAATAATATCAAGAAGATGAGGGGCATTCCTACATAAAAAGAGAATCTCATTTTTTTTTCTTGCAGTAATAACTCCGAGATGCAATGAAAGGAGAAAAGCTTGACTAAGATCTTATTGTTTTCAAGACCCTATAGAAACTGTTTAATGGAAGCAATTAAAGCACTGAATATGAGCATTACGTAATGAGAATGATTAACAAGTGAATATGATGGATGATATACTTTATCCTGTTTCATATCACTCGATGGTGGAATTTCCACTTAGATATTTATACACAAATAAATAAGGGCAGCGACAGTACAAAGCAAGTGTAATTTAAATGAGCACACACTTCACTGCTATGCTGGGCTGCTGTTTAATGCCCAAATCAAGCTTCGCTCTGCCTCCGTCTTCTCTATTGTGCTGTGCTTTGACATTCAAGAAGTTTATGGTTTAAAAGCCCCAGGAACAACAAGACTCACTCAGGAGACTGCATGTAACAAGAAACTAAACTAAGCCTTGAGACTATTTGTTTTGAATGAAGCTGTTGAACACGCAGCGTGCTCACTGTAATTTTGCCCTTACCTCCAATATATACTTTTGCCATTCTGCTGGTCCCACTTCTTGCAGCTAAACAAAGTGACCTCATTGCTTTCCACTGTATTTTCTTTTAAACATTGGCTGGGATGATTGAGATTCAGGAATGTGGGAAAATGGATTCCCAAGCCACGTCCATCCCCTTTAATTCTGAGCTGTAATTTTTGGCTTGGCTTGAATCACAGTCATCACATTTCAGTCTGAATCTCTCTGTAAAGTGATCTTTCTTAAACATTTCTTTCACTCATCATGGGATCAGAAACAAAGCCATTCTAGTCTTTCAGCGAAACACTTACAAACGTCTTTTTACAGCGACTCACAAGAGCTGAATTTCCTTTAAAAATGTTTGAAAAAGAGGAGGTTTTCATTGCCTGATTGTCCTCTTTGTGAATCTTGTCATCTGTATGCCATGAGCTACAGCTATTTTAATCTGTTTTTGTTTGCAATCCATTTGGTGTCCGCCCAAGAAAATGCAGGTGATTCTAATTAACTTACTGCTGAAGATGTGGAAAAATCTCAATTGTGCGACAGAGAATTATACACTTAAAACCTTCCCTCTATTATTTATAACAGCTTATTAATGAAAATGATTACATGAATACATTTACCACCTGATTCATCTTTGTTCACTTTTTAAATCAACAAGGTTTATGCTAAAGGGGAAAAAATGCCTACCAAATACAGACCTCAAGTACACAGATCAGCTTGCTGGTTTAAATGGAATGGCAGTTTAAAAGGAAATAACATTGTCTTCATGCAACACAGTATAATATCGGAAATTGCCAAATGTTTGGAAGTAGCTGCTCTCTCTCTGTAACACATTAGTATTTAATTTTGGGAATGTTTATTTCTCTTTTATTTATGTGTTTGTTTTCTCTTTTAATACCTCCTTCTGCACTCCTATTCCCTTTCATTTGCTGCAGTTACTGCTTCTCACATATGGGTTAGGAGGTCCATTCTGACCAATCCTTAATTTATCTGAAATAAAATAAGATTTCTTTGGTTTTCTGTTACTTTATCAAATAGAATTTTTATCATGTTTAATCAATAGTGATCAAGGGTTGTGAAGCCCTTGCACGGAGTGCCCAGAGAAGCTGTGGCTGCCCCTGGATCCCTGAAGTGTCCAAGGCCAGGCTGGACAGAGCTTGGAACAGCCTGGGATAGTGGAAGGTGTCCCTGTCCATGGCAGGGGGTGGAATGAGATGAGCTTTAAGGTGCCTTCCAACACAAACCATTCCATGATTTTATATTAAAATCAGTGGATGTTACCTGCACTGAGCATTTTCTGCTAGGTACAGCTACCAACAGGGGGTTTGCCACCTTCCATTTCTATTATTCTGTGCCACACTCTGATGGTCTAATTTGAATGTGATGACAATATGGGTAATGCTGTTTATTTCGGGGAGGATGAAATCCTGAATAAAGGTTATCATTTTAGGAGAAGCTGACGATGGAAAAACTCATCCACTGTGTGACATGATCAGAACAGCTGGGGATGTAATGTGGAGGGTGGGGGAGAAGAGAGCCAAGGTATTTTGTATGTTCAAGAAATATATACAACATTGCCATTTCTTATATCCCAGCTGTGCCTGTTAACTTGTGGAAACATGTAGAGCTCAGCAATAAAGCATACTTGACTGATATTTACTGCAATGTGCATTATAAGACATTTTCTGTCACACATTATGTTCTGAAAGAGTTAAGTAACATGAAAAATACAGGCTCAAGATTATATCTGTCATGGATGAAAATACTACATTTATGCCTCATTGTAATCCATTCATTGGTTTATGTACCCCAGCCCTCCAGGGAGTGTCACAACTCCACATGATACTGCTGAGAGCTGTATTTTGCTTTTGGATTTCTGATTTAGCTGAAAGAAGTTTAAAAACACATGTAGCCTGACAACTCCCGATTGGCTATACAGCCGAGGAGGGTCAAGAGCATAAACTATTCCAGCAAAAGCCAGCTGTGACTTAGGCTCACTGTAAAGCTCTGCCTCTTACAGACAGTAGCAGGAAAGAAATTTATGCATTTTGCTAAATCCTCCCACTTTGGTTGAACTGTGCTTCATTTGGGGATCCATCATCACCAACATCATGCCTGTGTTTTTTTGACCATCAGAACACTCAAGGAAGCTGCACTTTGGGGGGTCCAATATCCTTTTAGGAGTGTACAGGGCTTCCAGTCAGGTCCACTGACACCACCAGTAGGAACTGTGGTTAAAGCTAAGGGACAGCTACAATTCTCCAAACATCCCTTGTTCCCAATGCTGATTTTAAAGAGAATTTAGTGCACAGTAGGGACAAATCTTTTCCCATCTTTCACAATAGTGAGAGATTAAATTAGACCTCAGTAATGTCACCTCCCCATCCTGACTCTTGTGCTTCTTGTTGGATTTTGAACAGTTGGAAGTGGAAGAACTGCACGTGTGGGCAAACAAAACCTTCAGCCAAAATGGGTAAGGAGTTTGCATTTTCTAGACTGTAGCACCTTTGCTTGGCAAAGAGATTAGTTTAGTTGAATGTAAGGGACTGGGGTAAGAAGTTTAAGGTGGAGTAGAGATACTTAGGTTGTAAATTGGAAGTCACAGGACTGTTTTTTCCATAATTTTTTGAGTTCACAGATAGTTGAGGATTCCAGATGGACCCAACACTCCTTATAACAGATCCATTACTTGATAGCCAACAGATCCATTGCTTGGTAGCCTGACTCTGTGCTCTGTCCAACCTTAGGTGGCCCAAGGTTTTCTAGGTTATCTTCCTGACCAGGTCCTGCCTAACTGGCCATGGGCTTTTTCTCCTGAGCATCACTGGGGAGGAATGCCAAGGCAGAGTTTAATGTCAGAGTTCAACAGCAGCTAAAGAAATATCAGTTGGCACTTGATAACACTTGTTTTGTTGAATAGCACAGAAGGCTGGATCTGTGTCCTGCAGTCAGAAATCAGACCTGTTTAGGGACAGAAAACACAGAGGTTCTGAGTTTCTAGCAGAGGAATGCTCAGAACCCTGCTCTAAAATCTGAGCTGCAAATGGTCTTTGTTATTCACATTGTATTGCAGGCATCTATTTTTGTGTTTGCTTTTTATCTTGAAGAGGGAGTAAACATTAAAAAGTAGATTCTTTGGTCTAAGGCACACTATCAGACACCTTTGGGTGTTAGAGTCCACGGCTGTGTGGAAAACCCAGAGGCTCTCCTGGAAGATAAGTATTCACACAGCTCCCCAACACCAACTTACTGAATTCTCAGCATTGCATATCTGCCTAACATATAAATGTGATAACACAAAGGTGTGTGTGCATGTGCATTCAGAGATAACTTTTACTTTAATAGGATCTTTCTCAGTGTACTTTGCTCACATTTAAAGACCCAATAATGGTGAAAACCTTGGGATTCCACTGAATGTTCTTACACCTTCTTTTGTGTGATAAATCCCCAGTCTAATAAGTGAGTAAAATTTTCTTGCTTTTGCAAAATTCATATTTAGTGTTATGAAACAGTGACATTAAGCAGTACTACGGGAAACAACAGAGACATTAATTTTAATATGACACAAACCTATTGTGCTTACATATTTTTCCACTTTAGTTTGCCATCTTAGCTGCAGGACTCTGCAGCTATATATATATATTTATATATTATTTTTCCTGTCATTTCCACTGTGTTTTCTGTCCCCAAACAGGTTCAAGTAACTTAAAAACTCTTTTTTCCCCCACCATTTAATATGGGAAAAATCTGATCACCAAACACTCAGCAAAAGACATAGTCAAGGTGTCTGCTGAAACCATAAAAATCCTGAACTGGATTACTAAAGGTGATAAGTAATCACTTAAGAGATTGGTACATCCTTCATTACTTTGGCAGAAGCAACTCCACAGTTTTCTTGCAAACTCACAGTTTGACACTCATTCCACAATAGACTACATGAAAATAGCACAAAACTTATATATGAGTTGCTCAGGGACTCCCCAAAACTGGTTTTTTAAGTGCAGTCTGAAAAGGAACAAATTGCTTTCTACATTGAAATATTCAAATAAAAAAAAATTTCAGTGAAATACAAATAGTATAACTAAAACATTACTGAGACATGCAAGCAATACATACATAAAAAGATTAACTTCTGATAAGAAAAAACCCGAGTTGTTGGCAATAAAATACACTAGATATCTGCTAGCTGAATTTTGGGTGAAGTGAATGCATAAATATGAGTATCATTTGATATTTTCATGGAAGATAATTATTTTAAAATTTGAAGCTACAGGAAGAAATTTGATTTGAATAGTTGTCTTTGTATCTTATTGCTGACTGTGGCATGGAATGATGTAGGGAAGGTAGAAACCCAATCTCACCCCTTTTCCTAGGGTTCACAGAGACCCTCTGGTATTTCTGAAGTCTTGGAAAGACAAAGCTGGCATAAAGTGTTTTCCATATCTAATTTCCTTCTTTGGTGAAAATTCCAGTAATTATTAATGACATTTACTATACAGACATTCAAGACAGTTGCAGAGTTTCTGACAGAAACTCTTGCTGTAAGCTGTGGCCTTTGTGCTTTTAATGTGTGACATATCAGAACACAAAAATGCAACTGAGACAGAGATAATAAAAGACACCATTGTGAACCATTCCTAGTGTGCAAATTCAGATATTTTTCAGACATCCACATCATGAGGGTTTGAAAAGGATTAAAAAATGTGGTGTCTTTACAGCCAGAAGGACAAAGTCCTGCAGGTCACAGATCAGGGCAGTAAATAAAGTGCTTTGTAGCTGCTCTGGTTTAGTGTCCATGTAGGAAAACCTGCCTGCCTAAACTGCAGCCTTCCAGCACCTTCCACCTCCCTGCTTGGATTCAAGTCTGGCTTGCAGTTTGTTTGGGCTGGAGAATTCAAATGATTTTGTTGTCAGTGGTTAGAAGAGATCCTCAGCTTGTTCAAAGTTAAGTTTACAGTCTCAGTGAAAGCAGTTTTCAATAGAAGAGGATCTATCTTATCTTTCTCTGAAGGTTTATTAAAAAAATGTAACACCTGATAATTGAACACCGAATGAGTGGCTGCTAAATTTCCCCCTCTCTTTGTCCCTCTGTCTCACACACACAAACACAGGAATGCTTCTTGCCTGCCAAGCTATGTGCCAAGATTTTGCTCACTTTAATCTCAATCATATGAGTTAGAGAACCATGAAACAAGTTTCTACCAAGTATGCTGACAGATTTTTAGTTCTCGTGGCTCCGCAGGGCATCACTGCAAGTACACCAAGGAACTTTTCTCATTAAAGGTTTCTGAGCTGATCCCTTTTCCATTTAAGTCAACATGAGCCCTATCACCATGAGGAACTCAACACTTGCTAACTGATACCATACACTCATCAAAATGATTTCATTTCTGAGTAAACAAAAAGCTGTGGCACCTCCAGCACTATTGTGTCATTCCTGCTGGCACTGGGAGGCCATTTGGTGGCAGCTACTTTGGCATGTTATGTCACAGAACACCATGTCAGCTCAGGACTGACAAACCAAAGCATATGGTTGGAAATATTGGGGAGATTTTTCCTGGGGAGGTGAAGAGAAGAGGCACAGAGAAACTTCTTTCTGCCTTTTGGGGACTTTCATATCTTCTGTGTGAAGACATCCCAGAGGTGTCACCTTACCCTTGGTCTGCAGGTGATTTTAAGAGCCACTGAATCACCTGTTAATGGCCCATGATTTTGGCTACTAAACAAGTTCCTGGTCTTTTTTTAAAATCCTGAGTGAAAACCTGGGTGCTTACAATTTTTCAAATAGGTAAAGCTTAAGGCCCTGAAACAACAAAGCTCTGAGCCATTTCCTTAATTTTAGGGCACAGCTATGGGCCACAGAATAGATCTGTTCAGGTCCTTCAAGAGAAGTCTCCATCTGTCTTGGTGGACAGAGGGTTGTATTAATAAAGCAGGAATTACAGGAAGAAATAACCTATATCCATTGCAAAGCAGAATAAGCACGAGAATTAAGTTTCTGATAGCAATGTCTGTTTCCCAAAAGTTTAAATTATTTGAAAGGCATCCTCTCTGACACCAAAAAAGGTGCATGAAGGAACCACAAAGAGAGAGCTGGAGGATCCAAGAGGTTTGGATCTGTTGTGTTATGGAACAAAATGCTCACATTTTGCTCCCATTTACATCTATGCCATTCCTCCCAAACCATTGTTTGAGGGAAGACAAAAGAAGTTGGTTTGGTACATAATTATATCCATGATCCATGTGGATCCTGATCATAATAAAACAATCTGCTGAGCCAATATACAACCAGAGATCTTTGAAAGACTTGGTAGTTCCCTGGGGGGTTATCATGCAGTAGCCAATTTGGGGACAATTCTGTTACTAGATTGCTAACAATATCTGTTTCATAATTTCAGGGGAGCAAAACATGCTAAAAAACCTTCCCTTAAAAAAGTAAAAGCCTTAACATAAAGCCTCTTTTTTAAGCTGCCTTCCTCCTTTGCCCTCTGCCTTCCTCCTGAAGCTCTTTGTTGGTACAATTTCTCTCACTTAGGTATCAATCCCATTAGACTGTGGTATTATATGGTTAAAACATTGATGTAACACAAGCTGCTACAGCAAATAATTGAAGTAATAAAATACAACTGCAGTTATTTGCTCTCTTGAATTGCGGGCAGAAAAAAAAAAAAAGGAGACAGGTTTTTTTAAACTGACCCCATAGTGTTGCATACAGACAGTAAAACTTCTTTTTTAGTGTGTTTTCTTTTATTGCTGTAGAACTTTTTTGAAAAAAAATTATAGTGCAGTTGCAGCAGCTTTTTTTTTTTCCCATAGGGAAAGTGTGTTGTGGAATTATCCCTCCATAATATTTTTAAAAAATACAACTTACTATTTAAGCAGAGAGATATTGAAAAGATCCAAAAGTACATCTCTTTTCCTTTTAAAGGGACTTAATGGACTCAACTTCTAAATTTTTGTGTGTGTGTGTGTTAGTGGGCATTTCTTCTAGGCCAAGATTCATTTTGTCAAGTGTTAGCCCAAAGTGTTCTATTTATGGCTGAACTGCAACTCTGACTAAATGGGGTTTGCAGGGGAAATCCTGCCAGCTCCTGCTCCGGGATGGCATGTGTGCTGCACCAGGGCATGGTGCCCCACAGCCTCGGCTCATTCAGGGGAAAAGAGAGGACTTTTGTGTCTCTTTTTACCTTTTTCATGGCTGGGAGGTGAATCCCCTCATGTGTGAGCTTCCCTGAATCTGCCTCTGACCAGGGGGTGAGTCAGGACCTTCATTCTCTCCTTGGCAGAGAGCAAGTATCACACACTGTCAGCTGGCTTTAAATTCCTCTGGACTTTTTGTTTCAGCGCCTACGAGTGTCAACTCCTTGATTTACAAAGTGTATTACCATTATTTTAATATCTGGAAAACGTTGTTTGATTCTTTTTTTATTTCGTAGGTTAAGTGGTTGGTTTTATTTATTATGCCTATTGAACACGATTTTATGGAAAATTCGGAAGACAAAATGCCCTGTTTCCTTCTACACATTCACAAATAGATATATTATACAATGCTAGAAAAAGGCAAAAGGCCAAACTCATCTCTGGTGTAATTCCAGTAAAAGCAATAAAATTACACAAAGCATGAATTTGGCCCAGGCATTGTAAATGTTACTCTGGTGCTCACTGAGTGTCTGCTTGTTGTTACTGGCAGGGCTTAAAATACAAATGCCCCCTTTTTTTTTCATAGAAATGGATACATTTCTCTGGAACAGATTAATCAATGAACCAGGTATCAGGTAACTATGACAAAGGCAACTGGTTCAAATGCCTGCCTGTTTTATGTTTTTTTCCTCTTCTAACCAACTTAGAGTCTCTTCTTTCCAATTTCTTAATAATTATATATTTATTCTCTTTTGTGCCTTGTCATTACAAGGCTTTTATTCCCTTTTTTTTTCCTTTTTTTTTCCTTTTTTTTGTCTGTTGTCTCCTTTTCTCTAATTTGTCTTGTATGCCCTTCCGTGATGTTTCCTGTTGACACTTCTTGATATTTTTTCTAACTCAGAATGTGGCTTTCTAGCAGACACAGAGGCCCCAGAGTGAATACCCTTCAGAGCCAACTCTGACTTGGACCTTGCACAACACTATTAACTGGCTCTTCCTCTAAGAAAGGTGGCTAGAGTGGGATTGCCTGAGCCTGAAGACAGAAATGGTTGAGGAAAGCTTGCCAATATGTTTGCACTAAATTCGACCGCTCCTGATTTCTACTCAAAAGAAGAATTTATGTTAAAAAAAAAAAATAAAAATAAAAGCACTGAACCTTTTAAATCACAAACCTGCAAGGGCTTTTCGCAGAACTTTGTTGTTTTATGTTGCATTCATCTGTATGTTTGAGTTTATGCTTGTTGGCCACTTAAAAGTAAACATAGTTCAATGCCCTCAGAAACAGATTTCTTCAGCACACTAGAATTCCTTGGAAAAAAGCTTTATCTGCTGAACTACTGGATATTTTTGTGTGCGTGCAATTTTTTTTTCCTATCAGTTTGTTTTGTTTCCCCGGTTTTTTCCCCCTCTTTTACATTCAGTGCATATAAAGTTGGGAGCAGAAGTCTCCTTGGAACAAGACAGAATCATAAAAGACTTCAGGAATCTCATCACAAGCTAAACAGTACGAATTGCACATTCTTCATGGAAGTATTAGCTTTTAGTGCGTGCCTGGATCCAAGCATAATAGATTATCCCAAAGTGGGAAAGAATGAACAGTACAAAATTAGCAGAACTGGGAGCTCAGATCATTTGGTGGAGCAACATGATCTCTGTACTTTCAGGGTACTGAATTCTAAAGCCACTGGAAACAGTATGTAAAATTATATCAGAGTAAGCAAGGAAGCATGTGTAGGCCTGGGAGAATCAAACAAGAGCTTGAAAAACACATTTCCAGAGGAGAATAAGTACTGAAAATCAGTGAATGAGCCTGTAGGAAACAAACTGCTATTCATGAGGAATTTCTTGCTCAGAGGATAGAAAGACATGACAGAGAGAAAACAGAACTAAAATACATTTTAGTGGTTGTTCAGGGGCCAAATGCTGTTGGAGAATAATCCTGTACTCAGACAGAAATATAAAATGGCACAGGATAGGTCAGTCTCCTGAGGTTTCCCTTCTCAAGGAAGTCTTGCCAGAACAAATCCTTTATGCCACTGGCTGGTGGGTTTGGTCTAACCGTGCTGGGAAATATCCCAGGAACACTGGGAATTTACTGGGAGCTCCAAGATGGTGGTGAGCACACCCTGGCAGAACTACCCTGTACTTTCCTCCTGCCTTCCTCAGGTCCTCAGGGATGGGGATGGATTATTTTTGAGAACCAAATAAACTCAAAATTTTGCTTTAGCTACATAAATCCCGAGGAACGTGTTGTTGAACTCAAATGTGGTGATGTTTTATAAAACATAGAGGGTGGAGATAGGTGGTGGAGTCCCCATCCCTGGAGGGATTTGAAAGCTGTGTCCAAGTGGCACTTGGGGACATGGTTTAATGGTGGCCGTGGCAGTGCTGGGGGAATGGTTGGCATCCATGATCTTAGAGGGCTTTTCCCACCTAAACAATTCCATAAATTTCTAGGGGTTTTATGCAGTGGCTGTTAATCCATTCCTTGGCTGTACAAGCCTTGTGTCTTCTGCCATCCTCACTGTTTTATAATCCACTCATTCCACCATACCAAAGACAATGATCCTAGCATGGGAGTCTTCAGCTTTAGGAGGTGTTTGGGATTTTTTCTTTTTAAAAATTCTTCTGCAGTGTTTTCTTCCATTAGAAAATGAGATAGCATTAGACTGTTTTTAAAAAAATCATATTTTCCTAGCTATATAAATATAGTCACAATACTTTATATTTTTTAAAACTCATTTCTTCTTTGCTTAACTCCTTGAGATAAGTGAACTCTCCTCTATGTAAACATTCTACCAGAATACTGACTACCTTTTAAGCAATATATGATTTAGAAGGTAATGAAATATCACTTTCTTTTTCCCTTTTTTTTTTTTATAAATAGGTTTTAAAGTGCTTTTAGCTGCACTTTAGCTTTTAGATTAACAGATAAAACTGATGAAAGGGACACAACCTTCTGTCACAGGGCAGCATGGCATTTGGGAGGTGAGGTGGTTTAAAATACCATTTTATCTTCATTTCTCTCCATTGGGATGACTGTATTTCTTTACTACATCCCATAAGGTACTTTATCTTTGCCCATAAAGGCATTTTCTTCCTTAAACCCTGAATATTCTGCAGTATGAGACTGAATGTCTGCATGTCTGCAGTGATCTTATGCATAATCAAGCACAGTTATGGACATTAAGTTAATTAAAGCCAACACGAGCATCAGTTTTAGGCACTTTGGGGTGTCAAACTTTGGAAACCTATGAGAAATCTGAATTTCAGAGAGCAAGCACTTTTCTTTTTTTTTTTCAAAACCATGCCTTCTTCAAATTGCACATGTAACCTTTAAGTGCCTAATGGTCTCTGAAGTCTCCCTGGTGCTCCCCCAGATCACCCCCCAAATTTAGAGCCCCAAATTCAGAGGGGTTTTTTTGATCCCTGCTCTGATTTAACATGATTTGTTCCCCGGGTCTCAGAGCAATGAAACCCAGTAAATAATACACTGGGCAAACAGAGAAGATAACAAAAGGAAATAGTTAAGGTACTATAATAATTTTAGCCATTCTTTTTTCAGGTCACTATAATCTGCCCAAAGATAACTAATTGTTCAAAGTAAACATTCCACTCCGACCACAAAAGGAATCCATTACACAAACATATAATTCACAGTCATTTTTAGTGGGTTGTAAACAGTTTGGAATGAGCATAAAATGGGACAAAAATCAAAGTGAGCATTTAGAAATGAAAAAGTGTTTGCTACAAAAGGTCAGTCCCTTTACTTGGCAAACTATGTAGAAAAGCCTGGGAAAATGTTGAACACACAAGCAGTAAGGGAATTTTAAAGCCAACAACCTCCCTGTTTCTTTAAACAGACATCGGAACCTATAACTGGATCCTGTCAAACAAACGACAGCAAAAAAACATAACAGCTGCTAAGAAGTAAAGTTGAAAGATAAAGTTTTCTAAGCTAAGAACCTTCTCAGAAGTGGACTAAAGGTCTTTCTTAAATCTTTAAGCAAGGTTATGGATCCCAGGGTGGCTTTTAGGCATTGAATCAAATATGTAATTTTGTGTATCATTCCTGTCAGAGCATCCTGTGCTCCAAGAAAAGCAACAGAAAACAATATCTGCAACGTCCAGCTTAAAATGGAAACGGTACCTGTAATCATCAGCTTTGCTGCCTGCAGTGTCATTTTTCAAGTCATTTAGGCTGATTTGAGAACACTGACTTGGATTTGGGAATGGAGGGAGAAAATGAAGGATGTTTCCAAAGAGAGATGAAAGTTAAATTATATTTCCCTGGAGCATTAGGACTGTATTTCTTTACAAAACCCAAGCCACACTGGAGACCCTGGGTAGGTTTAGGATCCAGACTGCTCGGGGTGTTCATTTTCTCCGTCATTAGACACACAGACAAATGATCTTCCCTGGAAAAGAGTTTAGTATCAGACTGTTTTCACACGATAAAACACTACTATGAGAAGTACTGGATGGCATGTTGTTGAGGTACAGCGCAGACTGGTATTTTTTATTTTTTTTAAAATGCGTTCTGCTCATGCCTTTCACATATTTTAAAAACAGAAAAACGCAAAAAAAAAAGAAAAAGACAGCCAGGACTTTTAAAGGGTCGTGGATAACAAAATAAATAGGCGACTCCAGAAATGACTGGAAATGATATCTGGCCTAGAAACACCAAAAAGTCTTGCAATGGGCCCCACCCTTGGCAGGAGTACTGAGTTGCAGTGAAGTGGGAGGATTGTCCCAGGCTCTCCTCGCTGCGCTGCTCAGCTCAGGGCTGGTGCTACCTGTCAGTCGCTTTCCAGGGAGAAGGAGAAAGCAGATTGAAAAACAGATTGAAAAACAGGAATACAGATTGAAAAGGGCAGGTCGACAGCCCCAGAAAAGCCTGAGGTCCATCCAAGGTAGGTGGGGATGGCGAAATAAAAGAAGAAACAAAAAACCCACAGAACATGCTGTTCCATCAGAAACTTTCCCTTGAAGTCCCTGAGAAAGTAGAAAATGAAGAAATTCTAGAGGTCTCTGAGTAGCCACTGCATTTCTTCAGTCTGATTGCTGCATGGTACAAAATTATTCTCTTATCCTCACCAGGTCACACCACAGACATGGGAAATTTTTCTATTTAGGATGTTGCATGAGATACCAAGGGTACAACACATTTTCCCAAGATAATTTTGACTTTAGTGATACAGGTCTGGATAGCTCAATAATCAGGACTAGAAGTTCATAAAAAATTATGAATGAATAATTCAGTAATTATTATAAGTAATTCATAAGTACAGGAAGAATGAAGAGAAAAACTGAGCTTCCCTGAAAAAAAAAAAAAAGTGACAATTTCCTTGCAAGTTTCCAAGAATGAGCATGTTTCTATTGCTTCTCTTTATTAAACTCCACTACCAGCTCTGCAAGATGGCTGAGAAGATGGAGAAAGACCTTCTGCTTCACAGTTCTACTTCAATAACTAAAAATACAGAAAGAGGCTGAAAAAGTGGAAACCACTCCATTTTTATCACATTCTCAAGTGAATCCTTCTTGGATAGATAAATATGCATTATGGTGTGAGATTTTGTAGATCAGATCTTATAAAGCACCCCTGTTCTAAAATGGTGAAGGAGCAAATTAGGGGAGAAATGACCAAAATCTGATCTAAGTTAGAGCAGAATAATTTCAGAACAAACACCCTTTTGATATTAATTTTAAAATACTGTAACTAAACAGGAAATCTTGCCAATGGTTAATGACAACCTCTACATTTTTAATCTGTGGGAGAATATTGCTACATTTGGCTATTGTGTGTAACCTCGTCTGCACAGGAAAATGTACTAATTAATATGGTTTATTCAGATCACTGCTAGACTTTCTTTCTGTGCACAGTGATAATGCTTTAAAAATCAGAAAAACAAATAGAAAACCAGTAGGTGAATAACAATTAAATCCACGAGCTGCTAGCTCAGAACACAACCATTCAGTGAAGTATGACTGTTTGTAAGTAACATTTAGGAATGGTCTCCTAAAGTCTTTTCTCCTGATAATCCTTTATCTTAAGCGAAGCACGCAAGTAACATTTTTGGTACAGTTACAGTATGTAGATGATATATTTTCTAAATAGGAAAGAAAAAAAAAAAAGCTTTTCTACCACAGCCAATATGCCAGCTGTACCGAGTATCTAGGCCATCTTACTAAGACTATGAAAGTAAACATACAGTTTTCATTAAATGTGCCTTTCCCATAATTGGTACATAAGTATTTCCCATGACTCTGCAGTTGAGTATCTTGGCTGGAGGCATATCTGGCCATTAAGAGGAGGAGGACTTCAGATCTGTTGAGTCTCAGCCATGCCGGGAGACTTGGCACCTCCACACGCTGCTTCCTAATACCAACCCCGGCACAAAATGTCATCAGAAGCTTGCATAAACATTGGACTTAGCTTCACATAAATTACTGCTGTCCTGAGATAGTTTATGCCAGAACTTAGTAAAAACAACACTTTGAGTAAATAGAATGTGAGTAAATGCAAGCGTCTTAATCCAAGAAAACGATAATAGCAAAAAAACCACGTATCAAATATAAACTCATAAATATAGTGATAACATGAAATTTTTATCTCATGCCATGTGATTAGCTTTTATTTACATGTCAGGCTAACCAAAAGGGGTAAGCTTCTCTAAGTCACAGCGAGTTTGAAGGAAACACAAGAGCTATAATGCAGTACTCAGAAGGAAGAACTCCCTTGAAGAAATAGTGATACATCCAGTTCCTAATATGAATTTTTTTTTGTAATAACACAGACAGCAAACATCTAATTACACTCCTTGGATTTTTCTATCACAGTTCAGCAGTGCAGAGACCTCTGGCCTCACTTCTCCTTGAAAGAGTGGTCAGATACTCCAAAACATCTATGAAACACCCAGTGCATTTTTGGGGGAACGTGTGCTGAGATTGTCACCGAGCAGTTTGTTAGACATGTTCTGCATGGAGTGGCATTTTTGCAATCTAATCTCTGCCTTTCCTTTTCATGTTCTGAATTTCACCTCACAATTCCTCCTCTATTAATAGTCACTTCACACATTTTCCCCTGTTTTCTATCCAGCCTCCAGCCTTCCTCCACAAAAACCCAATGCTACTATCTCCCCCTACTGAACGATCTCCGGTTTGTTTCAGTCTCTGACTTCCTGCCAATCATTCTGGGAATAGTAATATCCCAGTGCTCTCTTTGCTGTATAATTAAAGCATGATTTTCCCCGAGTTTGAAACTCCAGGGTAGTTTTATCGCACCTTTCACTATAAAACCAGGTAACAATGGCGGAATTAAAATAGCTTTTTCCTTTGTGGATAACGCTCTAAGCATCTTTTTATTTTTCATGGGTTTCTCTGGTTCTGAGACTCCAGTATATGGCAGTGACAATGGGTTCACCCAGCCTTATTCTGAAAATAAATTTTCTATCTTTTGCAAGATATATGTTTCCCCAGATCCCTGGAACAAGTTGTAAACTTGTAACAGATGGTGATGAAGCCTCACATTTTTATACAATACATTTTAAGATTCTGCATCTACCGCATGTACCTTCCAAAGAAAATGACCTTCAGTGAGAGAAGATACACACTGCAGAAAGGAAGGCAGGCAATGGTGTTAAGTACATCTTTTTTATGCTATGAAAATCCTTCTTATTAATAAAAGCTTTTAATGAGGATGGATATTCATTCCAATATTTTTACAATATCGTGGCTTTTAAAATAACTGTAAAAATTAGACACCTGCACTCATTAAAAAAAAAAAAAAAAAATGGCCACACAAGAATAACATTTATTTTGGTTCAATACAATTCAAGACTTAGGAAAAAGTATCAGCCTTACATTCAACAGGGACTTTGGAATGAAAGTTACTGACATTTTATCAATGTTTAGAATTTGCTTACCCAGAGAAAGACTAAACCAACGTGTCAAAAAAATAGAAGGAATAATCAGCATGAATGGGTTCTATTAATGTCTTATCATATAAAGAAAATGAAGTTACACAGAATGTCACATAGTTCCATTCATAACTATATTATGAATTGTACTGTCTACCTACCCTGAAATCCAAGCGGCATTATAATGTTAAAGTTTTGATTACCATTAGAGAAAAAAAAAGTCTTAAGTAATAAGGTACTCACCTCTTCTTTCAACAGCATTTATGCAGAGTCTTACAAACTGGGGGACTGTAGATTTGTCATGCTCACAAACCAAGTGCAAATGGGAGCCAAAAATTTGATCTACATTTGGAAAACAAGAGGAAAATACATTAAGGCATGGTGCTATTAGTGGGATTTTTCTCTCTTCTCAGCTTGCCTATTAATTTAAAACTCAGATATTGAAGATTCATAGACAAAGTTGGAACCAATTCCTTTCTGAGTCCTAATGGTCGTTAGCTTCTGCCCCAGAACCAAATCCCTCCACATCTTCTGCTCACAGTGCTCAATACTTCTCTCTGGATTCAAGTTTCAATTGCCACTTGCACCTTAACTTTGACTTTTCTAAGGCTTGGGGGTCTCCAGAGTTCGCTGGACCTGCCATAGAAAAAGTGAAGGTCATTCTAGAGCTGCAGATTCCTAGGCTGTTGAATACAAATTCCTACATTATATCGACTGTTGGTCCAACCTAGAAACTCATCTGCTTGGCTGTCCTGTCTCTTCCTCTCATTTACAAATTTCACTCATGTGTGGAGTACTGTAGGAGTGCAAGGACTTCATTACTTTGCATCATTAGGACTTAGTACAATTTCATCTCAACTTTACAGAAGTTTTTTGGTTTTTTTTAAAACTCATTGAATTGTCTGCTTTAAAAAACCAGAAGATACTGGATGTCTTTGGATGAGGATTGTATCTCCCACCAAGTTTAACTACTGATTAGTGTCACTTCCTTCATGAGTAATCTTTTAACTAGATAATGCCACCTTTTAGTTTTTATGATTTCAAAGTTTTGATCAACTTTGAATGTTGATCTTGAAACATATTTGTATTAGCAGGTTCAACTCTTCGGATTACTAATTAGCTTCCTCCACTTCATTTCCACTCTGCAGGATTGAGAGATTATGAAAAGAGCAATCAGTAATGGGGACGTTGTCAGCTAAAATCAGAATGAATCAAAGAGATGAGAGGAACTACTCAATAGCAGCCAGTTAAATGCTGAAACAATAGGAGTGTACTGTCATCATTTATCCGAAGAGACAGTCTCCATATAGCATTTCAGCACAGGACTACAGTTTGTAAATTGGTGTGGAGGCTTTGAAAATTATTATATGGCTAGCTGAAGGGTGATAGCACCAGTCTGGACTCTGCACAGCAAGCCCAGCAGCAGCTCCTGCTGTCCTCAGCAGCTCCCGTGGAACTGGATGTTTCCTTCCCAGCCAGTGCCACCATCTTACACCATAACCACTTGAGGCTCTTCTTCCTCCAAGCAGCACAACTTTTCCTCACTAAAAGGCAAAAGCTCAATTTTTTAAAATTTTCTGTGCTGCAAGGATCATCATTTTCATTAATCCTCATTACTTCAGACTCAGCTCAGATTTCAAGAGCGACTCAATTGCCTTTTCTTCCCCAATACCCCAGAGCAGGGAACACAGAGATGGAAACAAGGCGCAGGGCAGGGGTTGCTTTGGACTTCTCGAGATGCATCAGGGAAGTTTATTCAGCACGTCACCAAGCGTGTGATCTGCATTCTGGGAGAGTACATCAGAGCCTGAATTGAAGTGATTCGGAGTTTGGGCTGCAGAAGGGATGGAGGACTGGGTTCACAGAGCTGCTCCGAGGAAGGTTGTGTGCATGTGTGGCGTCAAGCATTAGCGAACAGTCTGTTACATGTTTTGGGGTTATGTTTCTGACAAAGCACAGTCTGGTTACATTTTCTTCATAAAACATTTATAGCTGCCTTCAGTGGTAATTATACATACAGAGATTTATGATTAAAATGTACTAGCACTTCCTCTTTTGACATCTTAATTGTTTTTTAAAATTTTAGCAAAGACCTGTCAAATTCTTTGCATAATATCGGATGGTGTCCAATGTAAATTATGTTGAAAAAGAAGTAAAAATGTATCTTGCTTGGTGGACAAAGACACTTGTAAACAATTTCACAAGCAAAACAGGCAAAGGACTGCACTGTGTTTAGATGGCAACACATGAAGAACTGAAATGGAATTAATGTGTGGCTGTTCAGCAGTTTCTCTGCTGTGTTATAACCACTTTATAACCAACTTCCAGGATTATTTCACAGTTACTCTTTCAGTCTCCAATACGAACACAGAATATTTGGTATTCCTGGGAGGAAATTTTGAACAGGCTGAAAACAGTTTTACAATTCTCACCTAGTCCATTACTTCATTTTTTGGTGCAGATTCTATAGATTCAGCAAAATATTTAACCTCATTTTTTACACCTTTCACTGTATGGATACAATCACATTCTGTACCCTGCAGTTAAGCTTTAAATCACCTCTTCTTTAGAAAACAGGCACTCAGGATTTTTATCTTGGATGGAAGGGCAGCAAAACAGCATTAGTGGCTCTGGACTATGGTAAAACAACAGCACAAAACTGCTTTGGAGTTTTTTTTTCCCCTTCTAGAGATTCATGAGTATTTACAAGTACATGATCCCATGAGTCATCCAAATACTCTCAATTCTGAGTACTCCTGGACCACAGATTCCCTGACTCTCCCCAGTCAATTGATTTTTTGCTGGATCTGTTTCTGTACATAAACGTGGGAATGGCAGCAGTAACAGAGCCATATTTTCTCTTGTGGAGGTCACAGGGATACTTGAGGAAAACTCAGCTAAGATTTGTTTGTGCAGTATTTCAAAAATAAGGAATGGTGAATTGCTAATTTTTAAAGCTAGATTTGCGTGGAGCTAAAGTGTTATTTTCTTATTCTTTTATAGGTGTATAGATGTATATATTTTAAAACTAGTTTAAGGGAAAGTTATCAAGGATGTTTCTTCAAAAGAAAAAACCAAACCTGCTCCCAAAGGAATAAGGGAAGCAAAAACCCACTTAGTTTGATTTATTTGTGATAAGGTCCTCCAAAACTTCATTTTTTATGACATGAAAAAAAGAGATGTACACAACACTCCTAACCTCCTGTTATGACAGTTTATGTTTCCTATCCAGCTTATTTAACTCAAATGCCTGGGAAATAGACACAATTACCACCTTATGGAATGCTACTTAACTTTAAATGCTCCCCTCTGAATAGAAATCCACTTTATCTTCTCAGAGTTATTCCAGTTTCTCAGGAATTATTTCCTCTATAGGCTCCTGAAATGCTCTTGTTTCATCATTTAAAAATTTAAACTAACAATTGTTCAGAAATATCTTTTATTAGAACAAAGGCAATTCCCATGCAGTGGATTCTGTTCACAAGAGCTCGTACAAAGGAGCTGCATACTATGCCCATATACAGCTTTAATCATTCACTCTTTCAGCTGTTATCAATTTAAAACCAATGAAACTCCCACACTGAGTCCATTTGAGCAGTCAATTTTAATATCTTGGGGCATCTGTAGTTATTCTGAATTGGCTGCAAAAGCAGAACTAACAAGTTAAGCTCTAACCATAAGTCTACATCAGGCTGGTAAACCATACATCAAACACCGACAGTTAGTCAATACTGTAGTATGAAAAACCAACAAGCATTTTTAAGAAGAGCAATATATTCATAATGTGTTTGGTGGTATGGTTTACATTACACATCCCTGCTATCTGCACGTTAAAAATTCGGCAGGAGATGCTGGGGTGTGCGACAGCTTTGCACAGGGACATAAAGCCAGACACCAGAAGAGGAGGGCATGGACGTTCACAAGTTGTATAATATAAAATGATGATTATGGCTGCAATGAATTGCTTGTTCTGGGGAGCTTCAAGTTCTCCCTGAGCTTGACAGAGCTAATTTTTTTTTTTTTTTTTTTTTTTTTTTTGAGTAGCTCTTGCAGGCTGCAGCAAAGCCACTAATCTTGAGCTGCAGAAATCTCAACTATGGGAGACAATACTTCTGGAAAAGAAACAATTAAAACAAAATCACTAAAGCCACATCCTCACTGAGAATGTCATTGTTTAACTGTTTTGGGTGTACATGGATGAGATGTGGCTACACTTGGAAGGAGCTAGTACTTCAGTGTTTTTTATTAAAAAACCAGGGAAAGGCATGGCCAGTACTCCCATTTCTCAGGAAGAAGCTTAAATTCTGGCATGAGAGGAGATGGTATAATGGTACAATGCCCAAGTTTTTAGAAACATGAATTATATCTGTAATCTTGTGTCTTTCAGGAACAGAATTAACTGTGCTACATCTGGATTTGAACTGCTGGACTAGCAGAGCTTTGTATCAACATCCAGGTTGTTTGTGTTCTTTGTATCTGTTTGAATGTTGGGAGGGAAAAGAGGGAAGGAGAATGAAAAGACAAAATCAGAGACAAATGTCCAAGGAGAGGGATAGGACAGCAGGCACCACAGCAGTGAACTTTTGCAGGAGGAGGTGATGCATTTGGAGCCATACTCTTAAAGGTGACTTCTGCTAGCTGCTCTATCTGTAGTCAGACACATTAAGTCAGACATTAAAGTGGTGCTGATTCCAGACTGGGGCTCCAAATAATGCCACAACACTTTTACAATGAGTGGGGCAGGTCCTCAGCTGCCTGCGGTCGGCAGGGTTGTCAATGGAGCTCCCGTGATTTATGCAAGCTGGGAATCTTGCCAGTCCTTTTAACGTGGAGATTTACTATATATCGTTGATCTGTGGTGGTCATCAATTTAAAAAAAAAATTACATTTGTGAACAGTTACTATTAAGTGGCATATGAGCTGCCAGATTTGTTTCACATCCTGAGAAAAAAAGAGAAAATAGTACTACAGACACAGACCTCTCTTAAGAAATTCTGGTGTTTTACTGGGGACAAGAGCTTGTTTGAGTTCAAAGAGTGTGTCTGCTGTACTACTCAAAACACTTCTCCCAAAATGAGATATTTTAAAATTCTTTGAATAATTTCTTAGCATCATGTCAAAGGAACAAATCACTTTTTTCAGTGTCTGGCCATCCACAGAGTTTGGGAAAAGTACTTCCAAATGTCCACGTCAAAGAAAGAAATACCCTTGTGACCCATTGTCCCTGCAAGTCAAAGGAAACATTTCCTAACTTTCCCTAAGCTCTGATGTGCACCAGATCGCTCACAAAATTCCTCCATAACCCCCAAGAATTACAGAACACACCAAAGGTGGGTCTTAATCTGCTATTTTGGACTTCTCATCAACATTTCACTCATTACATTGAACTACTCCAAGGTCCAGTGAAACATATGATACAATAAAGACATTTTCCATTGCCTGGAAATGAAATGGTTGGTGATCTCTGTGCTGCGATCTGCACAACCACCAACATATGCTGAGCCCTGTTCTATAGGCTATCAAGCCAAATCACAGCTAGTTCCTTTCACTAGCAATTGAGTGGCTTTTATTTTCATCTTGAAACAGTTGTAACCATTCCAAATTTTATGCTGCTTTGGTTTCTGCCTTAGCTTATGAAATACATTCAGGGAAGTTCCTTTGGTGTCTAGCTTTTGGGAAAGAAAGATCCACCCTAATTAAAAAAAAAAAAGAAACCTAAATAAATTTCTTGCCAGCTGCATAGCTTCATTTTCCTCATTTCCCACAGTGTCATTTATGTTGGGTTGTTGCTCATATTTTTTACTGTTTACTGAGAGTGTATTTAGTGATAGTGTATTACCAACACAACCAACATAGCTTTAAAATCAGTTTCACTGAAGTCTTTTTTTCCTTTGTTGGGCTAGAAAGTCTCAGAAATCAGGATGTTAGCAGGCCAACATCAAGTTGAAGGTTGGCAATTCATTCTGGGTAATATTAAATCATGACAAAGCTCAAACATAAAGATCAAAGTTCAATTATAGACTATAAAGTTGTTTTAAAAGAGAAGATTTATACATTATTTTTCTAGCATATTAGTGCAGATTCTGTAAATTCTGAGAATATTTCAATCCCGAGGAACCAAGGACCCCTGCCCTGGAGCATAAATTTGAACAGTTATTCTCAAAATAACACTGCCCAAGTGGCAGACATGGGACATGCTTCTTATTTACTATTTCTAGGTTGTGTTCATGTGTATATCTAAGAACACAAGTGTGCTTAGAGACACAAACACATTCCACAAAGTCCCTGTATTGCACATCATCTCAGAAATGCTTCAAAAAGCTCTCTAGACCAAGGATATTTTGTGCAAGCATGAGTGAGATGGAACAAGGACAGATGATGTTCATTAGAGCTCTCGCTGGAGCATGAAGAGCCCCAGCCACCAGCCCATTGCAATGAACGGAGCCAACGTGCTGCTCCCATTCTGGCTTCTTTTACACACAGGACTAGAAAGCAAATGGGACAATGATGACAAAAATAACTTTTCGTCATGTAAAGTGTTGGTGTATCTTCGTTTTCAGATCAACATGTAACTAACATTTAACCATCAGTCTTCTACATCCCCTGGTCTGATTGTTATCCTCCTCACTGTTTTCATTTAACTCCCTGCTTTACTTTCTACACTGATATCTGCTGCACGTTACACAAGCAAAGTTTGGGTAAGAGTTAAATGACAATCACATAATTTCTAGATTTCCTGATAACAGTGTTGGCAGAACAAAGTACCCCAGGAGATCAAACTGCTATTTAATTTTGAAGCCTGTATTCCCAAATTTGGTTAATGTGGAGAAATGTGTGGAGTTTTCTGGCCAAGTGTGCATGCATCAGCGACTCGCAGAGCACAGGGCTGTGTTTAAGTGAACTTACCACCTTAAAATGTATTTACTCTTGACTATAATTTACGTGTTAAATTTATTGGGAGTTTTGGTTCCAATGTGACATACAATGTAAAAAATCAATATAGATTTGAGAGCTTTATAGTGCCCCTGGCAAATATGAATAGCACTTGATGAAAAGTGAAGGTTTTCACAGCACCTACAGTGCCACTGCATTGGAGTAATTAACACCACACGCTTCACAGATATTTATATCAATTCTTCACCAGCACACAGAACAGCTCTTTGTCAGGAATTTGGTACCAAGATGTCCTGCAAGGCTTTATACACACTTTTATTACGAGCCCCTATTTTAAGGGATTTACAGTTCTGACAGAAGTATTTCCCCATGGGATAAAAGTTCGTAGGCATGTTCTCAGAGCTGGAGGAATTTTTTTCTTGTAAAAATTGGTTAACATTTTTTTGCCCTTAAAAAATGAGCAAATAAATAGTTCTGAGGGGTTTCTGCAACCATTTAAGTCACCTTTAGAAAAATAAATAGATGCATTTTATAATACAAAATTTGGCAAGCTTTTCATTTGTAATCTGGGTGGTTGCATTTTGCGATTTAAAAATATTCTAATGTGAGCCTGCAAATTAACATTTAAAAGTGGCCTCTGCATAAGCACTGCAACTGCATTTTCATAACATTTTAACAGATTAAGGGATAAACTCTGCTGAAGACAATGAAGGAACCTTATCAAATGAGCATTTCACATAGACTTACCGTAGATTGGAATTAAGCCGTGCTAACGAATCCTGCCTCATTTGCATGGCCAAAACCTAATCCTAATGAAACTTCATGGTAGATAACTAACATGTTTTCTTCATGGCAGCATTAGTTTGGTAATAGAACTGTGCTGAGTTCCTGTGTACTGAACCAAAGCATCCCTGTTTTCCATGGAAGAATATCCCAGGTAGAACTAACCTAGGTTTGTGAATCAAGAGCTTAATGAAACTGTAGCCAAACCCAAATTCATCTGGCTTTCCTAGAGAGGTATATTAGAGGGTGGATTTGAGTTATGCTAATGAATCTGGATTTGTGAGCAGGGATCACATCTGATCCCTGTGTAACACTGCAGGAGATTCATCAGCCACACTTTATTAAACTAACAACCCCAACCCTTAAATCCAGAAATTAAAAGACTATCAATTACTCCTCTATTACTGTAATAACTGAAACAAACTAACAGGGTGCAGTCAGATCCCACCCTCAACTCACAAAAGACTTCAAAAAGGCAAAACACTCCAAAGCATTGAAATCAATTACTACCAATGTGTAAGGACAGATCCTGAAAGTTTGGTGTGCAAGTGTGCACACCTCACACACATATATTGATGCATAAATGACATTTTTCCAAAGTTTCTGTGGCAGCTGGAAGCAGAACCCCATAACTGAGGCACATGATGTTTTCATACAGTGAAGATTTCCTCACAGTAAACAACACTGCGCTGAGCATCTCTGCACATATCTAAAACATAAGAACTTAATTCATCAAATCTTCTTCTCTCCAGACATGGGCCCAGCTGGTGTTGAACTCTTGTAGCTGCTTTAGCTTGTGCTGGCTGGGGTCAATCTCTTGGCTCAGGACAGACAAGCTTAATACACACTAGCAGCACCCCTTGCCATTTTTGACACACCACTGGGAAACTCACACTCCAGAGATTGACAGGGGCTGCTGGCAAAATGCCTCTTTCTAGTCAATTTGCATGTGCAGTTGTGGGTTTCACACATAATAATTTGGGAGTGCGTAAATTTTTCAAGCATTATTCCAGACAATATTTAAAAACACAGCTTTACTTGGATGTTAGTGGTCAGAATGCTACTGCCTTCAAGTTAACTACCAGTGTCTCAGTGAAACACTTCTTGGATAAACTAACAAACACGTTTTATCAAAGACACAATTTTTTAAGAATTTGTGAAAATGATGGCTGACCAATTTAGCAAGAAATTGGAAGAGGGAAAAAAGCCCCACAGATTCAAAGCATTTCTTATTGGCTGACATGTATTTCAAATTGTTAAAAATGGATTTTGTTGGTGAGGTAGAAAAATAATGAGAGAGGACAGCAGGAAGTATTCCAACAAATTAGTCAGCACAGCATCTGAGGGTCCTATTTTGGGTTCTAAAACATGAAACAATATGGACATTCTTTTCTTAAAAAGAAATGGAGTTGTGCAGCATCTTGATTTGCATTGTGCATGTTGTTGAATGGAGGGACTTCTCACACTTGCACACCACAGCAGAAAAACTGGAGCAGCAGTCAGATATCACAGAGATAGAAGAACCATACATTGATTTTTTCATTATAGCTCCGCAGTGTAAGTGCTATGACATACAGCAACAAAACTATATTTAAGAAGTGCTTATCCAATGCACCGAGAGTCAAATATTCATTTGTGAATTTTTAATTTTTGCACCAAAAATAAGTCTGGAAGACTGAACACACCTTTAATAAGTCCCTTTTCTTGCAATGTTTTCAAGGAGGGTCTCCGGGAGATGAACTTCTTTAACCTGCTTTTAACTCGGTTTCTGTCATTTGTGTCAGAGGCACTGTAGTTCAGCCTGAAAACTGAAGGAAATCAGGAGAGAAATTTTTAGTGAAACAACATTTCCAAATTAACAGTAGTTTTATCAAACATCCTGAGCAAACAGTGGCCATAACCACCCTGGTAAAACCCCAGTGGTGCGGTAGGTCAGCAGCGCGGCTGCTTGGACACTACAAACCATCAGATTAATACTTTAGTGAATAAACACGATGAGTTCACTCTGCCAGCTATGCACAGTGCTCCATTATTTATTGCCCATAAGTATTTGGATGGCGACCAGTTTGCTCATGAAGTGTTCACGAATCCCACAAGTTTCACATGGGTGATTTTTCAGCTCCAGCTCCGGACTCCGAGTGCGCTACGCGCTATTAGCTGTGCACTCCTTATGAGAAAGGATGGATGGTTACACCACCAGTGAAGGCCTGGATTCTCTTGCCAAGATGGATTAAGAGTTATATATATATTTAATGCAGTTATAGAAAACATGGCCGCGTGCCACGAAATGTGTGCAAGATGCATTAATTTATGGAGAGAAAAGTATTCCCGTCCTAATGATTATATTTTATTATATTTAAGCATTTACCAAGCTGAGAAACAATTTAAGCGCAATTTATTCCTGCTCTGTGTCAAAAAGACATAGAATCCAGCTGCAGAAAATCCCCTGGAGGAAGTTTCAAAGGCATAAATTTAACTTTTTCTCTGCTGAGGTGGTTACAGGGCACCAAGATGGCTAATCAAAAGAGGCAGTTCTAGTAGGGAGGAGAAGCTCAGAAGCAGCAGAGATACCATGGGGAGACCTTTTCTAGAGTTTTGCCTGAACAAGCAGGTTTTGACAGATTTCTAACAAATCACCTGAGGCTCACCACCCTTGAAAAACTCTTTTTCAGTGTGTCTCTCTCTCTCACTGTGCCCACTGCTGAGCAGGCTAGCAGGGCAGCCAGAGCTATGCAGCCTTCTCCTGGCAAAGGCCTCAAGCTTCTGCTTTCTAAGGGAAGAACAGCTTTCCATCCTCTCTTGGAAATCAATCAATCAATCAATCAAATCTAACAAAATTCAATATTCTCCATAAGGTGAATTGGCAGGAGCCTGGTCCATTGCCCCTTTGACAGAATTCCTAAATAGAAAATTTTGCTGAAGTTACAGAGATGTTCCCTTCTCTCCCTGTCCAGACTGAACCTCCCCTATAATGCAGCAATCTGCAGAGGATCCAAGCAAAGAGAGAGAGCAAAATTAAAAGTATGATCATTATTATCAGTAATTTTTATTATCAAGGCGTTTTGCATTAGTTATAAACAGAACCAGAACATTTAAAGGTGCACAATTATAAAACAATGGCAAGCTAAAATAACTGTTTAAGCAACAGCAACAACCCTGGAATATTGTGGTTTACATTACAAATCTGATTTTAACAGCCAAACTTATAAAATGGTTTACGCTTTGCTGTTGTCAGGGGAGAAAAACTTGCCAAATTGTTCATTTTAAGTAAATAGAACATAGCCAATTAAGGAAAGCAATATTTAAACACATGCCTACGATGATCAGAGCATAGTTTGCTTCTGATTTCACTACTGATTTTAACAGAAGAGTGTTCCATTTTCCCACAGCACTAAAATGACCCCACACATACTTCCACAAACTAGTAATCACACAGGACAAATAAAAGGACACTTTACTGGAAAATACATGGTTTGGTACAATAATCCATCACTTATGAAAACTAGAATTCACATTTTTTAATGGTAGCATTCCTGGAGTGATGTATCATAGAACATAAAGATTAGCATTCAGCTGATGGTTGGTGCTTTTTTAACATTATAGCAGAGGACTTTTTGTTCGAAATTGAGCAATCCTTGGCAGGGACAAGCTAAAATTCCAAGTCACTTGGCTGTGCTATAAAAAGAACAACAAATGGATGTTTCTACTTCTGCATCTTAGTGGTACTTTGAAACAGGGAAGTGAATTGTATTTAGTTTGGGGTCTCTTTTGTTGCTCAGTGTCATCCTGTCCATAGCAATTCATACTTAGCTTGGCTTTATCCTGATTTCTGAAGCTTTCCCAGGTGATGTAAATAGTGCAGGAGTGAAAATATCTGTTAAGTCAATCATTTGCCTGACACTTTTCCCATTCTGTGGGACTATGAAGTGCTTTTTGCCCACCTGAGCTACACATTTAACTCTGAGTCTACCCCAGATTAGTTAAGATGTTCCAGCTGAAGTGCTCATGGTCATCCTGTGAAGGGTAGGACAGCAGGGTGAACATCCTCCTCTTTAAAAATAGAATTAACCCAGCTGGAAGTTTTCTACCTGAAACAGCAATTATGGTGTTAAAACTACATCTAGAGGTAGGAATAATTATTGTCATGGATAACTTTGTGTGTGCCACATTGTGCTGTACAGCACACAGTTCAAAACAACAGTACAGCTAATGTTGATGAATTTCTCATTTTATTCTATTAAATACTTGTGAGTCACCACAGAAAAACTCCAAGCCTCCCAGAAATTTAAGGGTTTAGATAGTATGTTCCAAAATCAAGCTTAGCCAGAAATATTCGTGTTAGGATCTCACTTAGAAATATTCTTTCTCTTGCCAAACAATTCTTCTCGCGATATCCCCACATTAAAATTACTTTGCTATTTTATTTGGAAATACAAAGAAGACCAAACATTACTTCCAAGAGAAAAAAGAAAAAAAAAAGGTATAAAACTCAAAAAAGCACAATAAACTTTTTTTTAACACCTCCCTTTTTTAATTTTAGATTCTGGATTTGGCCAGGAGTATCCTCCATGAAAGAGAGCTGACAAATGTCAAACATAAAAAAAGTAAAAGGCAGTTCCATACAGAAGTAAAAATGAGACTCTTAAAGGCTTAAGTATAAAATAATAATACTTTTCTTCTACTAGTGCAAGTGTGAGCAAGGGCACTTCATCAGCAAAAATGTAACCTGAATATTGTCTGACTTTCATGTTTGGCTGGTAATAAGTCGAACCTTTAGATCTAGAAAAGAATTTCTGATTACTTTTGATGCTTTATTTGGTCTCCATTTATTCCACAGGTTGGAAAGGTATGAAAGCACAAAAGAAGTGATGGCAAGATCTTTTCCTCAGGTTTAAAGATTTATGAAATCAAAACAGCTAATCACAATAGGGGAGTGCCATTCCGACTGGGTACAAAATAAATTAATATAAACATATTTTTTTTAAAAAAAACCAAACATATCTTTGGCCCTTAATGTTGGATAACACTGTAATAACATCAGCTGAATTGGGGGGGATAACTATAGGATAAGTGCTCTGAAAGTAAAAAAAAAAAACCACTGATAAAAACCTGACCTGTCTCTTTTTGACCTATATAAATCCTCCGAATCCCTATTTAAATCTAGACTTAATAATAACATATAAATAACAGAAGAATGGAAGGCAAGAATAAATGTAATACCTCCTAGTGCCACAGTTCTATGGAAATTGTACCATCAACAAAAATTTTGAGAAGTACAGAGGAAGAATTATTTTTTAACATTCAATGCCCTAAATTTTATCTACGATGCAATGAGAATAAATTTACTACAGTTTAATCAGGACTGAGAGTGGCCAACAAGTTGCAGGGTGCAGATACAAGAGCCTTTCTCCAGGATTTTGGCATGGCCACCATTCACAGAGGTAGGCAAGGCTCTGACTTCCTCAGAGCCAGGCTAAAAATGTTTATGAGATTACTTCCTGTGAATTTAATCATGAACCTGGACAACATATTTCTACCAGAATGCTTTTCCTGGATTTGATGTTCTGATCAAAGCCTGAATGATTCAAAAAGTAAAATTTTTTTAATACATCCTAAACTCTCTATTTTATTGGCAAGATTTTGTAACTCCTTGTAACATGATCTCAAATTCCTTCCAATGACTTTTATTTCACTCTTCATTTACTAAGCATTTGTACCAAATCTCAGGGGTTTACCTATGATTAATTCCTGCCAGGTACAGTGTATCTGAACACTTCCAACGTGTTGAAAGCATTGGTTTTTGAAGAACTATCCATTAATGACTTTCTGAACTGTGACAATGGATATTGACAGTGCTTGTCAGACTAAAGCACTATTGATTGTCTCACATCATGTGTATTGCAAAACCAATTTCTTTCAAGTACCTCTTCCTAACTGAAATACATTATTACGATGCCTCTCTGTTTATTATAACACCCAGAATTATTGTGTGTAATTCATTTGGATTGAAAGGGCAGAGTGAAGAGCAGCAGTGGGAATGGATAAGGCGTTAAGATATTCCAATATCTTTATATTCCTACCTTCTCTTCCATTAGCCTCGATCTCAAGGTAAAAAACATTTAGTCTGGACCATGCACTTTTTTTTTTGGCACACTTTAAGGACTTTAAAGTTTTGTGATGTTCTTGGAAAGAGATGAGTTGTAGTATAGTGATAACATCCATAAACTGAGTTTTGATAATTATTTCCCAAGGAATATTAAAAATTGCAAACTTAACTAGTCAAAACACAGAATACACTGATCAAAACCCTAGCTGCAACTTTCTTAAAATACATATGAACAAATCCATGGGCTCACCTCTCATCTCTGATGTCTTAAATTAATAATTTTCTAAAGTGTTTACAGACTCATAACCAGAATCCTCAGCAGCACCTTGCAGGACTGAAACAAAGCTGAGATGGCAAAAGAGGAAGCAGGAATAGTTCTCTATGACTTGGGAGAAAGAAAATGCCAGTCTAACAGCAGTGCTCTCACATACGTGTGAAAATATTAATTGGAAGTAATTAATTAGTTAATTAATTAATTTCAAGTAATGGGAATGCTTAATTGCTGAGTGTCATGTTTCTGAATAAATGCATCAATGTTCAGAGGTGTATAACTATGCCTATATTGTAAAAGACATTGTAATTTAATATGTATTGACTCACGACTTTAAGTTTTATTGGATACCACTGGAATCCAGAAGTCAACATTTCTTCAGATTTTTTTGAACTGAAGCAGATGTGAAGCTACTGCTAGTCCTTTAAGGAGAGAACAGCATGCATCACTGCCTGTACAAACAGACAGGTTTTCAACCAGCACCAGAGCTTTGAGAGTGACAAAACCAAGTCCTTCTTACTCCCTTTTCTTTGTGATATTCTGAGATGGAGCCAATAAAATCTGCTCACTGAGGATAAAGAATTCACCTCACCTTCTTTATTGAGCTAAGGACTTTTGCCAGTCATCCTGTTTTATCCCTTAGTGAAATCCCTGGGCATGTCTCTGAATTATACAGACTATAATTACTAATTTTTTATTTGTTTGTTTGGTTAGTCAGTTGGGTTTTTTGGATTGGTTTTTGTTTCAGTAAAAGAGTAGAATGAAAGACAGGTACACAGCTTAAAGGCACTACAAAAACGATTGATGGGGAAAAAATTGGACATTACCTCCAATCATTATTCTTACAAGCTTCAAAATTACAGATTTTATAACTACAGAGCATAGACCCAAAATGTGCAGCCTCAGAATGGGTATCACCTTCCAGGTGATTTTGTTTGATTTGGCACCAAAGGACCTGAAGTCATTCAGGTTTATGGTGCAATAATAGATATTTGCCACAGCAAGTATATCTGCATTTACAGATGTTTATGAAGTAAGCTCAGAAATAAACAATAGGAAAAAGAAAACAGTGATTATATAGCACAAATAATTTTTCTGTAATATGACAGCCTAACAACTTAAGTGCTCAGTAGTGTCATTACACTTTGTGAAATTTGCGTGCATTAGCAGTAAAGATTCAATGAAATGACTGTATAATTCATATTTTGCATCATGCTCTTATGCATATAAAATTTTAAAAAAATTGTCCCCCTCTAATAATAAATGGAAATAAATTAATAGTGTGTTAAACATCACTACACATTTACATTGTGAAATAAAAATGTCACTCCCCACACAGCTTTTCTTAGTGGTATTTGTACCATAAATGTTTAAAAATATAAGCAAGATTTTTGAGTATATATTGGATTTATAAACAAAGATCACACCAGGTATCTTTCTTTAATAAAATAAATAAGGATTTTTAGAAAAGGAAAATACAATAGGACAAATCTATCTGGATTTCAGTTGTGCATTTGATATGATGCCAAATAGGAAATGACTAGTTAAACTAGAGAAGATGTAGAGAACCAAAACAATAGCTGTGAAGTGACTAAATAAGGTATTAAAATGAGCTTTGTTGAAAGGAGAACTACTGTACAGCAGGGGAGTCACCAGTGGACGTCCTGAAATATTCTTGGAACTGCTCTTTGTGTTTTCATTAAAGACTTCAGCAGAAAAAGTAGAAGCATTCAAAAAATTACTTGTTGACTCAAGGCTGGAAGCATCATCAGTTGAGGCAAGAATTCAGGATATCAGGCAAAAACCTGGTGGCTTTGAGACTGGAAAATGGAGGAACTGGATTAGAAGTAGAACTACCATGGTTAGAAAAGGATTGGAATTATAGAGTCATTAAGTCATTCAAGTTGGAAAAGACCTCCAAGACCATCAAGTCCAGCCATTCCTCAGCACTCCCAAGCCCACCACCAACCCATGTCCTCATGTGCCACATCTGCACATCTTTTGAACATTTCCAGGGATGGTGACTCAACCCTGGGCAGCCAACAAATGCTGGTCAAACATTTGTTTGTTGACCAACAAATCTAAAATATTTGATTTTAATTTTAATTAATACAAAACAATTCTCTCTTATGAGTGTTCAACCTTGCACACTCGTATGTTAGGTGGAAATTCATGGCAGAAGAGGTGCAGGCAGCAGCACTGAGAAGCACCAGGAGAAAGAGGCTGCTGAGATTTTGGAAGGAGATGGGGAATTTGGCATGTTTGGCCAGCTAGAGAATGGCTGTGAAGAGCTGTGATTGTTCTCTATGAATTTGCTGGTGGGGGTGGGAAGAGGAGCAGGAGAGGAGAAGAGGACAGCAGGGAGGGAGAGGAGCTGTTTTAACTGAAGAACAATGTTGGCACGAGAATAGATGAGTATAAACTGGCCATAATATGAAGTTCTAAACCACCCTTTTAAAGAAGCCTTGGTGGCAAATAAAACTAAAAGAATTTAAGATGCAGCTTAATAAATTTATGTATGAGGACACAGAACACTGTACCTTGTGACAGGAGGGACTGGACTAGATCACTCAGGACTTGCCAAGCCTTTCTTTCCACAATTTTTTTGGGTATTGTCACAATATTAGAAACACTGTTATACAAACCTAACTCAAATATAAAAACCACAATGCCAGAAATCAATGAATTCATTTTATTCATACAGTATGACCAGTTTATGTTCACCTAATGTAAAACATGTGGGACTCGGATGAAATCTGCTACAATACACAAAGTCAGACTCTTTAGACGCTAGCAAGAGAGAGCACAGTGTACTTGGGAAGGGGAAAAATGGTCTCTCCAAGCTCATGTCAGGGATTAGGACTCTCGACAGACTCTTTGCAAAAATATTCCCAGGAGATAATCAATGGATGGTCTAACACAGGAATTGAAGAGTGGCCTTGCCCTTCCCTAGCTGGGTGAGTCAGTGTTTGCAGCCATACAGTCTTATCCCACTCATAAAACATGACAGCTACTGAGCAAAAGATATGCAATATTTTAGTTAATGACTTTTGAAGCTGACATATATAGTATAAAATATTATTACAGCAGATTTCACAAAATAAAAAAGAAATCCCATGCAATTGGAGGTTGAGGAAGACAGAACAAGGTACTGAAGACTATTTCCAGGTCGAGTTGAACAAGTAATTTATGATAAATAATGCATTCAGGGGCTTTTGGAATATGGAGTTCTGTTTGCTTTCTTCTGTTGTGGAATAGATGTAAATAGCTTTCAACTTTTTAAACTTGCCTCCTAAGTTAATTTAAAAAAAACCACTTTTTCAACCTTTTGCAAATATTATAATTAGTCATCACTTACACTACATTGCTCAGGCAAAAGGACAAGAAAGTGATGTGGTTCCTTTTCCTCCCAGGAGCACTGGACAGATTTACACCAAAAGAAAACCCTTCTGGGGGGCTGGGTGCTAGTAGCCATGGGGAATTTTTACCTTAAAAACCTACATATTATTCTGCCTTATGCTTTTGACAACAAATTAATAATCTGTAGAGAACAAGGGAGACTTGGCATTGGTGTATTTTTATCAGTCTTCTTAAGAACTATACAAATGTTTCATATATTGAAATTTAGACATGTGCTTGGATACCTTGTTGAACCTCTTATTCTGATCCAGTATTTTGGGACCCTTGCAGAAAGAATATCATACCAAAAAATTTTCTTTTTCTTGAAAATTTTATCAATTATATTTTGTACTTCTAAATTTTGACCGTAAATTATTTTAACATTTAATTATATTTCCATTGCACTCAGACTCCAATTATACTCACAACCCTATATTTTATGACCCACAGTGAACTTCTAGTGTTTCTTATACAATGAAGGACAGAATTAATTCATAGTGCTTAAGTTATGAAACCAACATGTTAAAACTGTTTCTTTCCAATGAGAAACAGTAGGGACATTCAGCTCTATATTTGCTGTTTCAAACCACAAGTTCCAGCATATTTTTCTCTTTTAAACAGCAAGTTTAGTACTTTCCAGTGAATGTAGATGTGGTAGTTTATGAAGGAGAAAGGCACACCCATTATCTTTAAAGTAATCAAAAAAATATCTAGCCAGAGATCTGAAATCCATTTGCTGTACTCTGTTTATATGTCAACTATACCTTATCAAATTATCTCTGCCTCAATTATATCATTAGAGTAAGAATAACAACAAAAAATCACCCATGAGCTCATTTTTAAAAGGAGCATGTCCTCAGATTTCAGAATTCTTTTTGCTTCTTACCTCAAGTGAAAATTCTGGTAAGAATCTCCAGCACCTACCTTCCCATAAATATAAACCTTAGACAGTCATCTTTATGCCACCAACTAAATTTTTTTTTTATAGAGAAATTATTTCCATTTGCTAAAACACAACTGATCTTCAAACTTTTGAGTAGTTTCAGCTCAAAAGTGCTTCAGCTCAGGTAATATCCACTGTGAGGACACTGGAAAATCTTCCCTACAGGTGGTTTAGGATCTGAATAAAATAAACAACCCCTAAAAGCAGACCACAAGCAGGCTACAGCTTTTTTGTGGGGCAACCCTATAGAGTCTGTGAGTGGAGAAGGTGCCTTGTGGGATGTGCTGTGGGTCATCTTCTGACTGGACTGAGACAGTAGAATTACAGAAGGAAAAAGGAAGTCTAGAAAGGAGCTGCTGGTTTATTTAGCCTTATATTTTGTCTCTGGGACCCCAAGTCTGCCTGGCCCTTGTGTGGGGGCTCAGGGGGGACACCTCCAGAGATCCTGCAGGACATGTGGGGACGTTTAGTACTTTATCCAGGCTCCACAACAGCTGCACTGGAACAAGCTGCTTGAGCAGGCAAATAATTCCTAATTATCAGGGTATGTTCCTGAAATAAAATCAGAGCAGTCATCTCAACAACTCTGAGACACTTCAATCAGCTACTTGTGGGGTTTTCATGGGTGCACTGACTCTCTCTTTGACCAGCCATGGTCAAAATTCAGACAAAATGTTAAAAAGAGCCAATAGAAGACTGCTTTAGCTTTAAGATTAATGTTCCAGCTGACAAACTGCACAGGGGCTTAACCTACTTTAGAACATATTTAATAGCATAATTTAGTCTCGAAAAAGAAAAGCAAAATAACTAATGATGGACAAATTTAGGGGTCGAATCTAGTTCAGATAAACATTCAAAAGTTCAGATGTTCAACCAAACCTTATCTTGTCCACGAAAAGCCTCAAACTGAAGGGCTCTATCAAATATAAGCAAAGTACAGGAGATTGTGGAAACTTTTCCTCACAGAAGGAAAACTATTATCAGAAACCTGCACCTTCTTGCAGCACTCACGTGTAAAGCAGTTAAGCATCAAAGCAAAAGCAAAGCATTTCAGAAAGCTGCTTCACGGTTGCAGTAATATTTGGATGAAATCCAATACAGAGAAAAGAAAATAATATTAAGGGGAAAGATAATAGAAATGCAATTAGACTATCAACCAATAAAACTTGATAGTTGAAACCTTCCAAGCTTAGAGAGGAAAAGGAGACTGGAGATCAGAGGACTCTGTTGTTTGAAGTTTTGCTGTCCAGATCTTGGGGACCATTATCCAGCTGAGTATTTTAAAGACATTATGAATATTCTGTCACAGAATTAGAAAGCTTTATTACTGTGAATGACCTGTAACTTGAGCAGGGACAGCTATAAATGAACTCCAAATAAACAATTGTTTGGTAAAGGTGAATTCTGCTAACTCAGTTTTCTGGGTAACAACTCACCAGATTAAAAATTTCTTTTCAAAGAACATTCTCCTTGTGGGATTTTTATAACAGAAAGAGTAATTCTGATGAAGCCTCTCTATTCTCACATTCACCAAAGACAAATGACTTTTAAAAAACTCTGTTGGAAAAGATAAGACCGCTGTTCTGCCTTGCCTAGCACTGTTTCTCATTCATCTGCTAGAGTAGCCCAAAAGAAACCAAATTCACACAAATGATGCAGCAAACCGGTGGTGTTTCAGGATCCTTTCATTTTCTTTTCCTTTCTCCATGTTTCAACCATCTCTTCTAAAGCCTATCCTTCTGCCCTCACCTTCCCTTCTGCCTCCATCCCTCAAGCCACCTGGGAAATTTTCAGAAAAAATTTGCTTTTTTCATAATTGAACCCCAAATTCAAACCATCAGATGCCCAAATAAAAGATATTTTAAGCCAGACTCAAAATTTCAGTTCAGAAATGACCAATGTGTAGCTTTCAGTAAGAGCAAAGTTGCAATACTAAATAAAGTATTCCACTGCTGGTAATTGTGCCTTAATATCAGTCCTACCCATGACCCATCATATTGAAAGATCTTCAGATAACACTGTATAACAATTCAGGTGTTGCAGTGTTTTCATTATTTATTCATTAATTTTTAGTGCTATCTTTTGATTTTCATGTAAACACATCAACTGAAATACTTTCATAGGAACAAAGGAAGGTAGGAGCATTAGAACACCCTAAAATAATAATCTTTCATTTTACATAGAAAGGAAAGAGATTATTACACGTTTTCACACAAATATATATATACAAAGATTATTTTTGCAGGAGCAGAACTTCTGAACTTCTTGGAAACCGCAGAATGAGATAGAGTTTGATTTAAGTGAAGGAATCTATGGCTCAGACAGAAGAAATTTAAAGGGTAATCTTGAGATCAATCACCTTCACTGCTTAATTTTTAGTCACTTTTCTGATCTTTCCAACTATCACTTCTCAACAAGCCCACCTCTGCCCACCTTCCCCTGGGCTCTGGCTCCTCAGACTGAAGAATAATCTTCTTCAGCAAAAGTGACTACAAAATGTATTATTACTATGTGATTGCAAAATATATTAACTGTCAAGATTTCTCTAGTAGAGCTTCATACCTGCACTCTTTTAAAATTATTTCTGTGAACTGTACAAAGTGTCTTCATAAATTTTGGGATAATGCCATGATAATCCTTTTTTGTCTCCAAAGGGCTTTTTTTAATGTATTTGCACTGGAGTATTTTTAAATGTTTTCATTTCATTTATTTTAAATGTGCTGTTTGGGAAGAGTTGCTCAGTTTTATAAGAATGTAACTTCTTTGTTTAAATTGAACACCTTAAAAATTAATTACAAAAACTGTTAGCACATGTAGGAACACATTTTATTTGCTATGAAAAGGCTTAAGGCAGGTTTGCTCTTTGGTTTTCACAACGAATGCTTTGGATGCAAGAGATTAAAGGAGAGCAGAATCTGCATGTCCTGGTTGTTTACTTTTTATGTCTCAAAAAGTGGCAATGAAAGAGATGAATACAATCCCTAGACTGTATCAGGTGAGCCATTTCCATATGGGAGACTGAATTCTGCTTTCTAAGGCTGTGGGAAGACTTAACCTTGAATATCCATGGGCAAGAAGCACTGACTGAAAGGGAAAGAGACTCAGAAAGAGGTTATTTGAGATGATCACGAAAATAAAAAAAGCAGCAGTCTTTCATAGGAAAGACAACACAATCTTGGCTGGCTTAGTTTACCAACCCAAGCAGGATACACCTGAGGCAGAAGAGAACTGAAAATGAAGAGCAGACTTAATGCTGCCACAAGAACACAATTGTACCACAAGTCCATTTAGGCTGAAAATTAGAGTGCTTTCAGCTTGAAAACTGAAGTTTTGGAACATTTTTCCAGGCTGAGCTGAGGGGCAAAAGCATTACTCCCGAATTTCATTAATTATGAAAGGAATCAAATGAGGTAGTTGTTTTCAAGAACTGGGGAATTGATTCAATGCTACAAAAAGTCTGTCTGAGGCAGATAATGCTGTGTTACACTTTTCAATAACAGCAACACAAGTGAATTCCTCTTGGGTGAATCCTGGGCACACTTAAGACAATGGCCAATGGAATTAATTAAATGGAGCCAAATATCCTCGGTGGTGAGGGGAGCTGCTCATATGTCATAGCTCTCTCTTCAGCATCAATATTTTAAGCCAGCTAGTTGGAACCTTTTACTTAATTGAGAAACAATACAGCATTTAACCCTTCAGTGATGTTCCACCCTTTGGCTTTCAGAGGCAGGATGTGTTTGCCCAGCTTGTCTGCAGGCAGCTGGTGGAGCAGAGAGGAGATCCTACAAAAAACATTCCTTTTAGATTGCATTAATTAGCCCTGTCCAGGACTTAGTGCCATTAAGTTTGTCTTTGAATACTTGGGATTGGATGTCACAATTTAAATTAAATACATCCTCCTACCTAGAAGGTCCAAATATATAAGTGATTTCACCACAGGGAAAAAGGTGAGTCTGGGTAGTAGGTATTCCTGTCTAGAGCCTGACGTACAGTCTCTCTAACCAAGCTTAATTTAGACTTTTATAACCTAAAAACCTCCTTATTTCTATCACATTCCTCCCGAAATACCATGAGGACTGCATCTAGATTAGCTAGAAATAATAGTGGAACCTCAGGATATAGTGCAGTGTGAGAATAATTTTTTTCTGGCTACAACCTTCCATTAGAGATGCTTATTTCAATAAATTCAAAATGTTCAAAATTATGTTCCAGGAGTGATGGAGAACTGGACTGGCTCTTCTTGAATAACAAAGTTCAGCAAGTCCTGCTCACTTGCTCTAGTCCTGACCTCTCTCCAAAGACAGCACTCTAAAATATTCCCTGTTGCAGTGAGAACACCTCCATCTATTTGGGTGTTATATGTTGTCAGCCTCTCCTTCCCCATGGAAGCAAAGTATGGAGATGTAAAAAAAAAAAAGGAGAAATACTGATGCATGGTGATGGAAGGTTGAGCAGAGGCAGCTGTCTGCATTGTGAGCTGGTTTAAGCTCAAAAACTCATGGCATTTTGTACAATCAACATAAAACCTTAGTTTTGCTACCTAATGTGAACAATAATCTACTTAGTGTGGAATTCAGAGTCTGCACCAAAGCAGTGTCAGACATGGCCAGTTGGGCTTGGAAGTGGCAGAGGCAGAGTAAAGATTCCTCATTGCAGGAGTCTACCTCACTTTTGGTACATGGAAAAAAGTCCAACTGCTTGGCTCCAATAATGCCTAAAATCTCATGATTTCTTTGTGATTGCTTTTTCTGAAGGAAGTGTGTGTAAGAGACAAAAACTGCACATTTTTCCAAGATGCAGTTCTCTTAAGGACTGTGTCAGTACCTGTAGTTCAGTAGGAAAAGACTTAAAGCAATTGTGATATGCAGTCTCTACTCTCCTCCATATCAAATCCATCTAGAGTGCACATGTAGGAGTTTATTTTGTTAAGAAAAATATGTCGTGTCTCTCTCTTCTTTGGAACAAAGAAGAAATATGGATTTGTAACCTTTCCCTTTTTTTTTGTTCTTTAAACTTAAGTCCTTCAATAGTGTTTTGAACAAACCTAAAGAGATTTTAAGACAGACATTTTGTATTATAACATTCCCCTGGGTCATATGTATGATCGTCTTTACTAAAGCTCCTTTCAGTCCCAGTTGAATAAATATGCATTTTATTTCACTAATCTTGAAACAACAGGAATAAAGTTTACCCAGGTCTTTTATACCTCAGAGAACAAAACAAATACTACAAATCTTTAGAGAGAAAGGATATACAAAAGGGCTTGAGGTGAATGTTTCAAAGCAAATACTCTTTAAATGATGTGCAAATTATTTCAGCACTTGAACATGATTTATGAAAGGGGATTAGTCCACTGAAACAAGAACCGAGTTTAAACTGTTGGGTTTCAAAGTCAAGGATGAGAAGTGTTAGCTGGAAAAGGCAGAAGAAACTGGATAGTAATCTATAGTGAGGATTTCTGATTGATTTTCTTCAACTAACTCAATCCTACATTAGCTATCGCTGTCATTCATACTTAACTGTGGTGGGCAGCATAAAATACCTTCTTTTATGATATAATTCCCCATAAAAATGAAGTATGCAATGGTGATAATTAAGTAATAATGAGGTAATTAATAACTCGGTGACTAGCTCTCTATTTACTAGTATGCCCCATAAATGAGCACGAGGAGTGTGAAACAATTAAAGATTATCCAAGCTCAAACAGATAACTTTTCCAGGGAGTTGTGTGTCAGTGAGCAGACCAATGAGTCACAGGTCACATCTATAATAATACATTATATTATATTGTAATATTCCCACATACTCTTCACATAATGGGTTAGAGCTACTCTTAAGTACTATAAAAATGATCACTTTTATGTAATTGTAAAGATTAATAAGTGAGCTAACTTCTCATGGTTCTATAATGACCCTGCTGTTCTAGTAGGTAAAGGAAAATTTAATGTTCCTGCTCAGATATGATTAATATCTAACTTTTTCCTGGCTAAAAATCTGGACTTGGTTCAATAAAAATGAATTAAGTGAACATGCATGGGTTTCCCTGCCAAATGTTTATATGGAAGTTGGATATGCCCAATTTAAAAATATGCTTTTTCAACCCAAATAGTAAACTCTGGAAGGATTTTGGAGAGTGAAGTAGAAATAAAACAAAGAATTAAGGAAACATTATATTATAATTGATGGAAACAGGATATTCAAATTCAGGAAAAAATGTAATTTTTTTTAAGGACTAGTCACAGCCAGTTGTGATTTTGAGTGCAACATAATCTTCTATTATCTGTAGAAGTGACACAGTTTGTTTCTCAATTTGGCATGGTTTGTTTCTAAAATGCCAGTATCATTACTTCTTTGTTGCTGAATCAGTATTTTCCTAAGCTTCAAGAAGAGAGCATACCTATGCTTAATGTTGCAGAGAAACATGAGAGTACAAATATGTAAAAAAACCAAGTTTAGTCCCTGTAGTCCAAATGAGTGATTCCACTCCCCAAACCCAGCACGTTGCATTTTCTTTTCCTGCTCTTTTTTCAGTCCCTGAAGCCGACTGCATTCCTGTTGATGCAATTAAAAAAAATGCCACAAACATACAAGATGCAGAGTGACAAAATTAACATTGCAGCAGGAAACTGCATATTTGCAGCTAGTTTTCATTTTGCTTTCTGTTTTAATTGCTGCCATTGGTAATGCTGCACTAATACACATTACTGCTTTATGTTTCTTGGCTTTATTAAAAGTAATAAAACTGACCTATACATAATGTTAACATTGTAATATAATAATAGTCCCTAAATAGCATCATTTGGCTTTGAACTTCACATCTAACTGGAATAAATGGGCCGGGAAGAGGAAAGAATTCAGACCTCATCAGAGCTGACAAAGAAATGGAGTGATTTCCCACTTCTGTGGCTCTAATTAGAACCATGAAGGTTGGAAAAGACTCTAAGATCATCAAGTCCAACTGCCAACCCTGCACCACCATCATGTTCACCACCAAACCATGTCCTCAAGTGCCGTATCCACACCTTTTTTGATCACTTCCAGGGATGGTGTCTCCACCAGGCCCCTGGGCAGCCTGTTATTTATTCCCCTTCTCAAAAAGGTGATGCTGTGTGGGTGAAGGACTCCAGGAGCTACCACAGAATCCAACCCCCAAATTTGGCTGGGCCAGTAGAGCCTCTCTCTACATCCCAAGATATGCTCTCCCAATTTCCATCCTCTTCATGTGTTAGAGAGAAGGATAGAAACCTTCCACAGGCTCCTCCTCTCAGCACTGCAATTACAGTGCCTTTTCCTAGGACCTCTAAGCTAAGCTTTCAACAAATAACTTCCTGGGTTCTCTTTTTCTCCTTGTTATTACACTGCCAAAGCCATGCCAATCCATGTGTTTGTGCCCTGGTGCAAATCCTTTCCCTCCACAGAGGAACAACAACAGCCTCACACAGGAGGGTTTTGCCTCAGAAATACCCAGCCCTGTGCAGGGACCAACTTAAAACCCTCAAACAAGTCCTTGGAAGAAGATTTACTCAGGGAAGGACTAAAAACCACATGCAGCCAGGAAGGTTTCCAGCTCCACCAAATTCTCCATTGCTCCCACCACGTCCATTAAATGACCAAAATGAGTTCTGCTGCTCTTTTTTTCCACTCACACTCATTGTACAGTCTTAGTTGTCTAACAAACTGCATTCATAGAGGATTCTGCATGCTTTAGTAATTACTTAGGGATAAATACATGCCATGATCAAGTTTCAAAATTTAGCCTTCTGAAGAAAAGTGAATGAAACAAGAAAAGCAATTTTGGGCAATTTTAAAGCACACAGTCCATGCTTAAATCCGAAGGACTATAAGCTCCTGCCTTGAACTGTCTTTTAAGAAGCTAAAACAGATTTCAATGTCCAGATGACTTTGTAGCAAATACCTCTGAAGGTAAATTCAAATTATGATCCAGGGGAGGTTGTTTTGGTTTTGGTTTTGGTTTTTGTTTTTCTTTTTTTTTTGGTTGGTTGGTTGGTTGGTTGGTTGTCTGTTTGTTTTGGTTTTGTTTTTTGTTTGTTTGTTCATTTGTTGGTTGGTTTTGGGTTGTTTTTTTTAAAATTATTTTTTGTTTAATTAAAAAGATGCTACAAGCAATATTCTCAGACACTTGCACGAGGCCATTCCCTAGGGAAGTGTGCAAAGGCTGTGGCATCCCAAGGGCAAAGAAAACATCACCCTTTGGGACTAAAAGGCCCATCACTCCCTGTTGAAAGTCCAAGAGGAATTTAGGTAAGGAAAATATCATTATTTGAGTTGGCTGGTGGCCAGGGTGTGGGGCTAAGACCCTGATCCTTATGGAGAGAGGAAAGGAATCCCAAGCCTGCTGTTTAATATGCATGACATGTCGGCTTTGCTGTCAACTTTTCCTTCCACCCCCTGCTTTTGTCTGCTTCTTTCCACCTGTTGCAACTTGTCCTTATTCAGGCTGAGAGCTGGAATTGTCTTACTTTGGTGTCACATTGTGTCTGGCACAATGACGCCTGGGGTCCCCAGCTACTCTTTTTGAGACACTAAAATGACCATGAATTGCCATAATGCTGCACAACTCACCAAGATGTTCCCTTCACACATACTTATATATTTTTTAAAAATTCTGAAGTGCTGGAATTGTGGCACCTCCAGCTAGAATTCAAACATGGAGGAGATTTTCCAGGCTGCATGACTAACCACTGGGTTTTAAGTAAAGTGTTCTTGAAGATAAGGAAAAAAAAAATATGTGAGTAGAAACAATAAAAATAATGCAATTCAATCTTATCAATTCAGGCAGTTCCAGCTTTTATGTGGCAAACAAGGAGATCAAATTGCATTTATCTAATATCACAGATTTTTTTAAATGTCTAAAATATTTCATTATTTTGCTTTGGCAACCTAAAGCTGAGGAACAGATTACTGTTCCCACTACATAAGGAAATAACTGACAACAATTAGTATTTATTCTTGTTGCTTTTGTAATAAAAATAGAATTCCATCACTTTCAAGGAAAACCTAAAATATTAATAAGAATGTGATGAACTGAGTAAATGTGACGCCATGAGGAAATGATGGAGAACAGGTTGGAAATGTAGTGCTTTGGGAATGGATTGCATTATCAAGCTTGTGATTGTGCATTTTGACAAGAGCAGCCCTCAGATTGATACGGTAGCCAAAGGGCACTCTTCCTACTGCAGAGCTGTTTGTTTCCATCCCGGAGAGGGGGAGTGGAAGGGGAATTGATCCCCTCCGACAATCAATAGCCACTCCAGCCCTGGCTCTTCCACAAGAGGTCACTCCTGAGTGGCAGAATTCCCGGGTGATGGCCACGAATGGCCCAGATGGCTCAAACCACGACATGGGTGCTTGGGCAGGGAAGGAAGGGGTGACCCTAGCTGAGAACACCAACTTGGTTTCCTTGCCCACAGCACAACTGTCCTGGCAGCTCCTCTGCTCCTCACACACTGCAAGGCCCCTTGGGTTTTGGAGAGAAGAAGGATTTCTGGGAACCTCGTGGTGCACAGACCCTTTCCCTACATCCCAGATCCTTTCCCTATTTCCCATCCACCACCACAGCACCTCTACTTGCAGACTAACCCAGGTTTCATGGGATATAAAATTAAAGTGGCAAACCACCCACCAGCAGACTCAAATGTAATTGGTTCTAATTAGGAGGATTTTTTGGCAACCTTAGGAGAAAAAAAAAAAAACCAAAAAAAACCCCTATGGTCTGAATGATAACTAAATTACTTGGAAATTATGAAGTCAGACACTAATTTTTTTTAATTATCTCTTTAGAACAACACTTTGCATTAAAAGAAGTGTTGCTGCAGTTTCCTTGGACAAAATGCATCCTTCTTCCAATGGGGGAAGCTGCTGGGGTGAAAAACCTATTCTTTCTGATCAACATCAGCTGCAGAAATTAACTTGGCGAAATAGTTGGCATCATAAAATAAAAAGTCATCTCTTTCCATGTATTTGAGAACAAGATCACGGTTTTACATATTTTGGTAACACTCCCCAAGGCCATCCTTGGTTTCTTCTTAGCTCAAGAAAACTTCAATTAGAGCAAGAGTTGAAACCAAACTGGATGAGAAGCCACTGAAAAGCTGTGTGACCAAGAGAACTCTGAACTTTGGAAATTGAGGCTGGCAGTTTGAGCCCAATTTTCAATGAAATCAGTGTCTGCAGCTCAAAAAGCATAACAGAGAATTACCATTTGTCCTTGTAGTGCAAGCAGAAGCAATTAGGATTAGACATGAAAACCAAATTCCTGCTACTAAGTCTCTAGGGGAAGTCTCCCCAGTTTTAAATTAAAGAGTAAATTACTGAAATGCTTTGGTTAGAATATACCTGTCCTTTACATACTTGTACTGCTAAAAAAGAAAAATTGAATGATCCAGCAGTACCAGGGCTAAAACTGGATATTTTTTGCAACCCCTAAAATGTGGGTAAGGTAAATACAAATGGATCTGAGCTGTCTGAATGTTTCATTAAAGGTTATCGGAATGGGAGGGGGTGGACTGCAAACACATCAGTTGCTCATCTTCTGTGTTAAACTGGAGGAGTTCTAAGGCATCATTAAAAAATCTCCTTTGTTTGGATTTGGCACTGGCGATAGTCAATAACGTAAAAGCACTATAAAATTATAAAATCGTTAAACTTTGCAAGAACTTTATAAACACACTTGCAGATATTGCACATATCTTTGTGCTCTGCAGTCAAACTGGACAATGAAACGACCACCTGTTAACTGCTAACAATGTGTCATTACCAGTTCTCATGCCTTTTTAAAGCAATTTTGGCTCTAGCTGCCGATAATTCTGGCTACGATACTTGTGTGAACATTAAGGGCACAGAAAGCCAAAGGCAGAAAACTGACAATACAGTTTGTGCTTAGACTACTAATAAGTAAGTGAATAATATGATTTTTCTAATTCCACATAATTGCTTGATCTCAAGGGGCCAAAAAAAAAAAAAGTTCTGAATACATATTTTAGAAGCAATCCAATCTACGGTATTTAAATGCAAGCTTCGATTCAGTGAGATTTCACAGCAGATATTTTCACATTTTTTTAATAGTTTAAATAGCCTTTAACAAAACGGAGGTTATTCAGGATTCTCTAAGGTTTGAAAAGAAACATAGACTAAGTCTCTGTCACTGCTCATAGTCACTTTTTCTGTTTTGTCTGACAAATTATCATTTAAAGATATGTGAGAAGTCTAAATAAATAAATAAAAATTCCCTGAGTGCTGAGACAGTTTATGGGCATTTTGCTATTAGCTACAATAAGAGCAGAATCAGACCCTCAGAACTCACTGTGTTCTCAGTCTTATTTTTCTTCCTCTGAGAAATGCAACGTAACACCCAGTGCAAAGATATTGGGACAATTTTTCACAAGCCACGTTCAGGCTACTTTATATTTTATAACACAAAGGAAAAAAAACAACCCTTAAAAAAAAAAAATCTCCAAGATAATAAGAAAACAAAACCAAAAATCCCGTGGTCTGCAAAAAGAGACTATTTAATGAGTCTCTATTTGTGTGTACACGCACGCATGTGTGCATATATTTATGATTGTGTGGATAATTATCATTAAAAAAAGCAATGTTGGGTCTTTTCAATGCAGCCCTTTTCTGAACATCTCAGGCTTTGATCCTGCACTGAAATGTGTGCAGGCAAATTCCTACACAGCCCTGTGGTACCTGAAGGTGTCTCGAGCCAGCCTGCCAGTCTGGAGCTGTCACGGCACTGACATGGGGATCAGGGTGGGAATCTCCCGCCAAACAAAGAAGGAAAACAAAAATTCCAGGGAGAGGGTGAAGTAAAAAAAATGTTGAGTGAGGGATTCAGGGTCAGCAGCAGCTCCTGTGGCTGCTGCCCACGATCTTGTGAGCATCTCGGCACAAACTGGGAAAGTCTGTGGAGTAAAGCACAGCCCTGCTAGTTTTAGATCACTTTCTTTTCCAATCACACTGACAAAAATCATTGCTGAACCCTGGAATTTATCTCCTATAAAATTATAGATACATCACTGATTGTTGGCTGCAGAAGATATGTCAATTCTTACAGCAATTCAGTGTATAAATACACAACAGACAAAATTACTCTGGCAATTTGAGGTATTTTACTAAAATGGAAACAAAGCAACTGCAACAGACCATTAACGTAGGGCTCATGTTGCTTATTTTTAAAAATAAATGGCTTAAATAAATGTCTTGGCTCCTAAACAAATTTATTTTGCTTAGGAGAGAGTGTCACCCTTTAAAAGTGTGGAGCTAGTAACTGTCTTTACTTAAATGCAAGTTATGTATATCAGTGCAGAACATATTCAGCTTTAAAATTCTCAGTGATCTTCCTTACATTCTGTATGTAATAAAAATTATCTTGCCCTGTAATGGCATAGTTATTTAAAAAGGAAAAAAAAAAAAAGGAAAGAAAAATGAGGAAAGAAAAAAACCTTACTTAAAGATTTTCTGTGTTCAGGCTTTGGCTCTTTGGATTCAGTGTCTAAGTTATTCAGTAATTCGATGCTGGAGGATCTTCTGAGTTTGAACTCCAAATTTCTCGATGTAATTCTCTGTTCTTTTGGCTGGGAAAAGAATATATATATATGTATATACATATGTGTATGCTTTTAATAAAATTATTACTCGTAAGAATGAAGCAAGAGATTCCAGAATGCCAGTACAGAAGCTAACAGACACACACAGAGCAAGTGTGCAGGGAGTATATAATTTAAGGAAAGTGTAATGCAAAATTTGTCATATGGCAGAGCTTTTATGGCCCTGACAGGCTGATCTTAATTTCTGAGATAAATTCCCATTTAAGTGAGGAAAACAAAAGGCCTGCTTCTTTAGGCTTTAGGGACCAAAATTATTTCCACATTGCGGCTACTTTCAAATGCTGGCAAAGAGGAAGGGTGTTTAAATTGCCTTTCTGGTTTAGATAGTTACAGTAAATATTCTTGCAAACACAATTACTTCAAACATCATTGCAAATTTGGGGTTGAATTCTGCTGGTTTAAGCTTAAGAAGTAGTCGGGGGGCTTTTCTCTTATTCGAATTCACTGGCAGACAAAGTGCAAATGAACAGGGGAAAAGAAGCAAAAAAAAAGAACGAGAAAAGAACGAAAAGAAGGAGCTGCTGTTTCGGCTGGAGCCACGTCTCTCCCCATGGCATTTGGTCAGGTGAGACTCAGCCATCCCAACAGCCTGGAAAGCTGCCAGGCTTTTCACACTCGTTCAGAGTTCCAGAACTGAGATAGCTGACAGGGATGGAGCGGCCAGGAGTGGTGCCTGGTGACATCCTGTCCTGCGCACTCGGACCTTGGCCAGGACCAGCCCAGCCTGGGCCACTTGTGCCTCACCAGCTGCTGCTGCTGCTGTGTCTCTCTGCATGCTCAGGGCTGCTGAGAGCACAATAAGAACACTTTAGCTACACTAAAAAAAAAAAATTTATATATATATATATATATATGTATACAATTTTTTTATGATTATGTCTATTAGATGTTTAGTTGAATAATATGCCAAATTCTTTTTTTCTGAGTCTCCATGGAAAACTCCACCCCAAAATCTTTAGTTGGATATCAATATCCTCACACACCCAATGAAATGCACAATATGAAGACATACATCATCAGATCAAACTTTCCTTGGCTGATTATAGCCTGAGGGTAATAGAATGTTTGTAGCTCTTTAAGGAAACAGTAGTCTTGTTCGAATTAACCCTTTCAAAGGGGCTGCAAATTCCACTGCAGTGAAACCTCTGAAAAACGCAAGAAACTGCGATATTTTTCTCCCACCAGATTCTGCAGCAAACAAGGAAAGTCAGTGCCCTCAAAAAAAAAAAAAAAAAAAAAAAATGATCTTGGATCAGGCAGGGGTAGGAGGAAGACATTTGGAATTTGTACTGAGAGTGGCAAAAAAGAAAGAAAGAAAAAGCTACAGCTGAAGCTGGTTTGGTAATTAAAAACTGTTTTAATAAAACGCAACCCTGCTTACTTCTAGTAGAAAACCCCCAGCCTTCCTGGGAGAATACCAGCAATCAGTTACAAAGGAATATTATTTGCTAGTGTTATTCTTGTGAATAAGTAATACAAAAATTCATAAAAGGCTCAAATGTATTAATAGTCCTATTGAAGATTATATACTGTAGGCTGCATAAACAGAAAATGCAAAAATTCATTAGTTATTAAGTGCTTGTGTGCTTTTACAACCCTCAGCAAGTCAACGTCCTTGTTATTTCAGAGAAATAAATGTAGCGTTCCGTTTCGAGGCAAGAATCAAATGACATTTTTGTGCAACAACCTTGTTTATCTGACATTTTTTAGTAGATTTCCATACGTATTTTTATATCCTTCAGAGAAAGGAATGTCTAGCTAGCTGCTGACTGCCTAAAACCTGTAGAGAAGCCTGAGCAAATGAAGTTGAAATTGCTACGTCTTAATTAATAAAGGTAACAGCCAAAACAAATACATACCAATCTGTCAATTGCATTTTTGATAGCGTGGAACCAATCCAATATGAGAAAGTCGATATCCGACTGGAGGAGGAACTCATTTCCTGACACTGTTGTGATCTGGGGAGGGCATGGAAACACACAGGTGAGGAAAGCACACACCAGGCAGACGATTTCCCTCAATTTTCCCTCCCATGCCCCCAAATGCTTTTCCTTTTCACCGAGAATTATCTGCTGGAGTGCCGAGTTACTGAGGAGTTCTGAACCTCTGTCTGAAAACTGTTTTGAATATGTCACAACAAACGAGATATTGTCTCAGCAATGCAACCACCGAACACAAATAGTGCAGGAATAATGGGAATGTGACAAAAGTTAAGAAAAGCCAGGAAATTCAGTGTAACAAGACACAGTTCAAGGGTAATCAAAGCACCCTGAAAAGAAGTGAATGCAATATGAAAATTATTTCCTGTCTTTTGCAGTTTCCATTTCTATTTTAGTAGTATTATTTTTGTGTCTGGTACCTCCTTCTTTGAATTTGCACATTGATTATTTACCTATGACTCCACAGCTCACTTCCAAACATTTTGGTAAAATTAATAATGTCTCCCTTTCACATTAAAAAAGAAATTACCATCAAAGATGGCTGTAGCAGAGTAATTAGGTGCCCATTTATCATGAAAAAAAAAAATCCCCAGTTTGTCTGAATAGAAGTCGATTTACATTTTTGACCCACTCACTGGGAATATTTATCAAAAGAATATTCAATCCCCTGATAATGCTATTTCACTGCCTAACCTAATATTTGGTGGAAATATGCATGTATATACTGTTGGTCTGAACTTCTGTAAACCACAGGGATAATAGTGATACATAATTTTTTATTTTACATACATAGACATATATATACACACATATATAGATAGATAGATATTTCACCAGAGGAAATCTCCAGGTATTTCACACAACAGGTTGAAGCAACCATTTCACAGATGGCACAGAGCTGTGCAGTGCTTTGTCCCAGGATTATTCCACAGATTCCTGGTGCTCGTGGCCATGGAGCATCACTGGGGCACAGCATCCTTCTGTGTTTGCAGACAAGTGAACCCAGGGCTGCATCACCAGCACATTTGGGGAGGGGCAGGAGCTCCTTCTGCCCATGCTCCAAACCAGCTGAGCTCCTGCCAGCCCTGGAACCAAAGTTTTTGTCTTATTTTGTTGCTGATAAATTTGTGGTGTTTTCTGCACATGAAAATGGAGCACTCAGGTGTCAGTGTTTTGGGGATGCAGGTTTAGACTGCATGTTGGTATGTTCACTGAACATGGGATTTTTCAGCACAAAAACATTTCCAGGTGTTTTTAGGGGAATGGCTGAGCGCAGTGGACAATAAGGATTTCCTTCTGGCCAAAGTTTGAGGAAAAGTAAAGCAAAACCGTTAAGACCTGGCACAGCTTATTTATGTAAAATACATTGACAAGAAGTGCTCCTGCTTCACTGCATCTCCCCCATGTCAAGTTTTTACTGAAGCAAAAGAGAAACAGCAGATCCTCACCAGCCTGGGCACTCCCAGCATCTCCCTAAAACTGAAATATTACCAGGAAAAAAAAATACCCAAAAAACCCAAACCAAAAAACAACAGCTTAATGTCGCATTAATTGTCCTATAAACCCTCCCTTTATTGAGGAAATGCCTGTAAGGAAGGTTTCCAAAGTCATCAGCATTAAGGAAAATCCCGTCAGTGCAGCTCCAGCGGAGACATCCTGTGGGAGTGCTGGGGGAATGTGGGAATGGTCCCCTGGTGTGGGCTCGGGGCTGCCTGGCTGCAGATGTTCATCCCATCCCCTCTGCACCCATCGGGAGCAAACCCAGCCACCCCACTGCTCCCTGAGAGTTATTTACTGGGGGAATCTCAATTCCCTCATTAGTCCACGGCCATAATGTAAATGCCTCTCACACACTCACCATTCCCTTCACTAAAAAGAGATAAAAAGCCCAAATTCAACATAAGGTGAGAAGCAGAAAGAGCTGACCTCCAGTTCTGTGCCCGGCTCACACAGCATTCTTGGGTTCAAAATGTATGATGTGATATCAGAATTTATTAATGTATACATGCAGATATGAATTAGACTAAACACAGGCAACAATTCAATCTAATGCCTCTCTCCCAGTATAAACAAATCATTATTAAAATTATAAAATGGAATAACATTTTCAAAGTAAGAGCAACATATGTAATTAGATTTACTGTATTCTGAAGGCTTAAAAAGGACACAACATAGTTCAGCCTTCCGTTCAGTAAATTCAGGCTTTATTAAAATACAAGTATTCAGCACTGCATAAATATTTGCACTGTATGATATGCAAAAGAGATACTCCATTGCTAACAAGACCAAAGCAAAATACATGTTGAAAGTTTCTTTGTCTTGAATGTGTTATTTTGATAATCATATATTATCAGTGTTTTATGAGCAAATCTGTAAAAACAGATCATAGAATGGAGGGAAGAGAATTCATTTAAAATATACTTTCTGTAAGATATAGTTCAAGTCCTTTTCTTTCTTTCCTCAGACTAATCTTCAGAGTAACAAGACAGTTTCAAGAAGACTGCTACTGCTCTCTACAGTTTAAATGCATCCACTCCTTAATTACAGTCAGTAATTGACTTTGTTCTGCTCCATTCCAGTCATTCACAGGCAAGCAGTTCCAAAGGCTTTGGCTGGTAAATCCCATTTAATGTGCAGGTTTTCTATCCCACTTTTATATATTACCTCCTTAGGATTTCTGATAAATGGCTCTTGGAAAGGATTGCTAAACCATATTTGCACTTTGAACAATCAAATTTTCAACACCCTTGGGAAAAGACATCAGTAAAGAATGCTGGTTTTGACTAAACCTTGTGATTGAACAATTTATGATCACAGCCCTAAATGATGTATAACTAACAACAAGCAGAAATTGTTCAATATTAAGGCCTGTTAACACACCGTCCCTGTGTCAGGCACTGCTGAAATAAACAGAGGGGCTGGGGAAACAAATGAAAGACAAATCTGGGGAAAAAAAAAAAAAGAAAATGAAGTGCTCTATCCAGAGCTGCCAGACTCCATTGTGCCAGGTACTTCACTTATTTAAATACCTCCCGAAATCCCTTTCTCTGTGCCATCATTTTTGCAAAGGCTCCAGTCTGGAATTAGCACTACCTTACCAGGCAGAATGCTGCTGCTGCTGTCAGCAGCAAACAGCCACGAGGACTGACAACTGGCATTAACCCTCTGGTGTGCCATGCCCTTCAGGTTGGCTGTAGGAGAGCCAGGGGTGCCTGGATCGCCTCTTTCTTGCTCCAGCACCATGGAAAAAATGACTTCTAAGGCTGAATCCACTCACATGGCAGTTTTGCAGCAGGCTGTAGCACAGCCCTGCTGTTCAGCATTGATCCTCAGAAAATATCAGCTCACCGCAGGTAAATGTGTGCTAAATTCAGAGCACTGCTGGGCTGCCAACACCGTGTGGGAAGTGGGGAGGGAGGCAGGTGTGAAACACTTCCTGATATTCTATTTGTGGCTTATTAAGGGTTTCTCTTGTCACCTTATGAAGCTGCAAATGGAGGGTTGTTGAGCTTCTTTTGCATGTCACCATAATGACGCACCAAGGTGGTGTTTAACAAGATCCTGTGTTATTAAACAGAGACATACCCTTTTAGCTCCACAAAATACAGGACACTGTGTCTAATTAATGCCAATACCATTTTATAATATATAAATATGCCCTGGATGCTATGCAGGATTAAGAGTTTTTAAAAATCCTACAAATTATGTATTTTTCCTGTGCCAGGTTGTGCTCTGGGTCATTTTGTGCTAAGCATGGCTGTGTTCCTCCAGGACTTCCAAACCCTTACAGATCACCCTTGAGAACATCTCAGATACTTTCACACTATATCCATGCCAATGGAAAACAGGAGGTCCATGTCTTCTCTCCACGGTTTTCCTGCAAAGTTTGGTCTGGGGACTACTATCCTGCTGTGATAAAACATCTCCCTCCTGGTATCCCTCTAGTTCTTTCCCAATATACACTTCTATAGATGTTCTTACATTTATTTTAGCTGCAGAACAGGGATGGAGGCAATTTCAGCAATCCTACTGATAGACACTCTATGGAGATATGGGAAAGGGAGATAAATTCACACAGCAAAACAAAAATCCAAACCCGTCTTATTGATTCACCCACTTCAAAGTGTACTTATGCATCTCTGGTGGCCAGAACTATTATTTGCAGTGATTAACTATTTTCAGACAATGCCAAAAACCAAACCTTAATACAGGAAGTGAAGAATTCTGTGGGGAAGGAGAATCACTGCAAAAAAATTTGGTGTGTACCCTGCAACAAGTGAAAGGGAGCAGAGTGAGCAGCCTGGGAAGTTTGTAGCTCATGTATGGCCACCAAAAAAAAAACATCTCACAGTCTTTATTTCAGCCAAAAACTGAAATAAGCCATTGTTTGACTCCCCCTGAAACTGGGACATCCAGAAAATCTGCTGGACTGTCAAGGTGAAGCTTCAGATAACCTACTCCAATGGTTCAGTGTTGGATTATTGGATGCTTTTGGACCGTGGAAACTTCAGCAGTTGCTAATCCAGTGCAAGATTCAGTGCAGAAAACCGAAATTTTTATGCCACCTGGGACTCACACAGCTTGTGGTGAACACTAAGTGATTTAAACTTGGATTGACAGATACCTCTGCGTGCAGAAATTCAATAAAATGTGTTCCTCTTGTTGCACTGTGCATTGGGATTGCTGCCCTTGATATGTGTAGGAAAAAAAGGAAATGTGAGTCGCTGGAGCATTTCTAGCTCCAAAGCTAACACTCTTTCCCCTTCCCACTGCTCCCTTCATCTCACCTTGCTCTCTCACAAAGTGGTGGATTTTTTTATGATCATGTTAATCGACCTGATTCCCCATAATGAAGAGGAATCTGGATTTTTCCCTCTGTTTTCCTGAGAGATTTTTCAGGATGGGATCTATTCATGCAACACAGGACACCCCATTTGCTCTCTTCATGGCAGCCACCAGGGCTGGGCCACTGAAGTTGTGCAAAGAGCCAAAAAGAAGGGAAAAAAAAATTAAAAGAGAAAAAAAAAGACAGAATACTAGGAATTTTCTGTCTCTATTCATTTAAAAATCATTAGAATATAATATATCTTGGGAATAAATGCATAAACCATAGATACTCCTGTGTCCACACCCCCAGTAGAAGTAGAATTAATTAAAGTTGGGAGACACTATGCTGCTTAGTGGTTTAATTAGCTGGATTTGAATTAAACTGGGACAGAACTATGCAAGTTTTTTAAAACATGTCAAAAGTCTAACTGCATTTCTGGAAGTTGATCTTAAATTCTTTCTCACGGATAATCCAGTCTCTTGGCCATGTTTATGCTGAACGAATAAGCAGCTGAAAGGATAAATAAAATATCTCTCTGTGCTCTACCATAGTGAGCTGAGTCCAATATTAAAAAAAAGGAAACAAAAGGAAACAAAATCTCAGTACTGATCTGCATTATATTCGTACAGCATCACGTATCCATTCCATGATCCAGCCTATCAAACAGAGGTAGTCATGGTTATGCTGATCGTTAAATTACTTAAAGGACTCTTAAGATGTTTATGACTACCAAAGAAATTTCATTATCAAGCAGATTGTCTGTCTCATATTGCAGTCTGGCTTCACCCATCTCGCAGTCCTTTGGATGTCGAGCAAAGTTAACATTGAAGTGATGGGGAAATATCAGCTTGAGAGAAAAGGTCTTCAACCAATCTTTCAAAAAAAATGATATTTGTTAAAAAATTTGGTGAGAAAGTATCTGCCTTGTGTTCCCAATGTTGCTAGATGTTAAGTAAATATATGCTGATTGCAAAAAAGTTGCTTTGGCAACTCTCTTATTAAAATGCATTTGTAACCCCCATCTGTCATGAAAGTTTTGAAAAGTTTGTTTACTTTGGAGAGCCGCCTTATCCAGGGTTACCCCGGCATACAATGATAGCAGTCTTCAGAAGTTGTGTGAGGAACAAGCCACTAGGGATCCATTTTTGTTTTAATTGGCACACACAAACACTTTTCTGGTCTGTCAAAAAGATCAAGCTAATACGCATGGCGGGTGTTATATTCTCAGCTTTTGGGAGCAGTAAAGCTCCCTTTATTTAAGTAATTTAAATGATAGACTGCAAAAACTTTGCAAGTCAGAAAAATGTTTTATACTTTCTTTGGGAATATTTGTTTTAGGCAACAGAAAATGTTCTACATATCTAAAGATGTTGAACCTTATGTTTTAATTACCCTGCTTTTTTCTGACTCTGTAAAAATCACTGTGAAAACCAAGGATTGCAAAGAGGCAACAAACAGATCCTGTGTTTTCACAACTTTTGCAATATTAGGAATTGTAAGACTGAATACTGCCAGATGTTTATAAGATATGCCCTCAGCTGTGTTGCCCTTGTGGTGTGACTGGTTTGCACATCCAATCTCTGGGAACCTTTGTGGGGTCATCATATCAAAGCAACCTGCACATGTACAATAAGTTGCTTCTTTGTGAAAATAAACTGTTGCTGGCATTATATACATCAGTGGCTCCAAAATGGGTTGAACTGTCTCAGATTTGGGGGTCAAACTTACAAGGGACAATAAATTATTAAATAAAACTATATTGTACCGGTGGAGAAAAAATAATTTTTTTCATGGCAAATTCCTGGAACTGCATCCTTCAACATAATTTAGTAATAAAATAATGAACTCTGAGATTGTTAAGAAGGAAAAGTCTTTGAACCTAAAGTTTCCATTCTGCTGTGCCATAAACTCATAGCATATAGAAGTTTCTGTTGAATTGCATTAATACTAACAAGGAGAGAATCTTTCCTCTGAATTATGAGGCAAAACTTTTCCCTCCCTTCCTGGTCGTGAATAATCTCAGTTGCAGAAGAACTGATTTTTATCATTTGGAAGGAAAATATTGAACCAAGAGGAGGTCACAATTGAAGCTGATTAAGCCCTGGGAGACCAAAACTCCTTCTTGGATTGGAAGTGGAGCTCAAGCTGGAGGTCCAAGAGCTTCTCTGGAGGGAAAAAAATCCAGGGGTACTGGGATGCTGTCACTGGTTTCAAGGAACCTTGTCATTCTCCTTTTTCTACCTGCCTGTCCAGGTCTTGGTCTTTTTCTGCCTTGGAGGAATGTGAGAAGAATGGTTGAGCAAAAAGGAAGGTAAGAAAGAGCAAATAATTTCTGCTAAACACCCAGGGAACATCCTGGGAAGTACCTCCCACAGATCTGCTACACTGCTCTATGCCCTGCGAGAGACAGTTGGAATACCTGGATCAGCCTGTGAAAACCAGTGGTTTCCTTCAGAGGGTAAAGAGCAAAAAGGCAGATGTGGGACAGGCAGCAGATGACCCTCCTGGATGTCAGCCACTGGTGTCAGCCTGCCGTGTCCCCCCTGCCCATGCCACCCTCTGCTCCAGCCCCACGGACACGCTGCCCTCGCCACGGAGCAGAGGGATGGAATCCTGACAGCCCTTAAGCCAAAGTCAGGGGAGATGGGAGCCACCAGGCTGGGGAAGCGAGAGAGAAGCACCCCCAAAACTGGTAAAAGCAGGAGATAATAATTAAGACACAATTCAGCCGTGTCTGTGCATAGTGGGAAGTCGGGGAATAGACAATTGCACATTTTGTCCACGGATGAAGACTAAAGGCAGTGTATGAATACCTACTGCAAGCTACTTTTCTCCTTGGGGTAATATTTTACTGTTATTGCCTTTGCAATCTGAAGCCATATATTACACAGCCACACACAGAGATATTGGCAATGGTTTCTCAGAGAAGTCCTGTTTTTCTTCGCTTTACCAGCTGGACAATACCTAGTGATGAATGGTCCTCCTGTCCAATTTTATATGCATGTTATAACACTTTATGATGTATGTGAGTGAGACTCAACGTGATAAGTCCTTGTAACAAACAAAAATATCAAAGGGAGAATGAATGCTCTGCTTTCAGCGCAGGCAAAGATATATATTTAAAATATATGTGTGCCGGGTGTAAAGATTTCATTTTGTTGACTCTTATTTTAGCCAAAAATTTATTCATCAGTAGCAGAGCATTTCACAGCTACATTATTTGCAGGAAGAAGCCAGTACTGGCTCTTAGTATTTCATTTACTGGCACATATCTCCTATTAATAAATGCTGAGATTGCACAATAAGAAAAAAGAGATGCTACTATAAGTGTCTTTATACTTATAGTAACGTATTTGGCTGTGATTATAAGTGTTTATAAAACTTTCAAGAATCGTTCCTTGTCTACTTACACTAATGAGAACACCTGTTAAGTTTAGAGCTGCACAGGCTTATTTGCATTGAATTCAGGTTTTTTGCATACTGTACATCACTTTTTGAAACAATTAGATGTTTACAGAGAAATATAGCTAAAAGAAGAGCAGCAGCTTGAATGCCCTCCAGCCCAAGTCAATGCTAATCCTGGTTTGTGTGAAAAGCAGAAACCTGCTGAATTATAATACCAACACAAATTCAGTGAGCAGTGAACAAAAGTGTACCTGCAAATCCTCTGATAGCAGATGTTTCTTGTGGGGATTGGTACCTGCTGTTGAATAAAGCATCTCTTAGAGATGAAACAGCACTACTGAATGGGATTTTCATTGTTTATTTACCATTTTCTTTTCATTTGGATGGTTTCTTTTCCCTCTTTCTTGGTTTTTTCCCCTGGTGACTCAGAACCTCTCTGTGTATTGAGCATGTAGAACATGCGGTCATTTTCCGAAATAGCTGCATATGGAATTTTACTAACTTGCCAAAAGCCAGTACAACAACACAAGATTCCTCCTACTGCTCGAGATCCAAAACACAGTCTCTACAGCAGAGGGTTCTGTGGCCTGGGGCAAGGAGGCAGGAGGTCCCTTTCTATAAAAACAGGTCTGCTGAAGGGTAAGTGCAATATCCTGCTGTGACACGGCCATGCCAGCTATTGTTTAATAACAATGTACAACATCAAAGTTGGTCCATGATCTGAACATGTACTCTGCCAGCTGTGTTGAGTTTCTTAGTGATGCAGGCAGGAAAATATACTAGTTATTATCTCCCCTTGCATGCAGGGAGCAAACAATGCAGAACATCTTGGGTTTGCCTCTTTCTATCTTTATTTGTACGTAAATATTAGGAAAAGCTAAGCAGGATGAAAAATATTTTGAATAAGGCTATTGCATCCATTTAAGAAAACAAACAAATCCAACTACAACAACTGAAAAGATTTCTATTTTTAAAAGTTATTTAGCGCTTTAATAAAAATGATGCTGATGAAATTCAGAACAAAGATGAATGAATTTTGTTACCTAACTATAACTTCTAAGGAGTCACAAGCTTGCCAGAAAGCTTTCACAGGTAATATGGTTCTTAACTGAGGGCAGAAGAATATAGATATTTCAAAACACAAAATCCTAGAATGGTCTGGGTTTGAAGGGAGCCTAAAAATCATCTCATTCCAGCACCCCTGCTATGGGTAGGGACACCTTCCACTAGACCAGGTTGCTCAGAGCTGCATCCAGCCTGTCCTTGAACACTTCCAGAGATGGGGATCAATGCAGCTCCCAAAAGGCCAGTAGACTATAAGCCTTTCTTACACAGTTTTGGTATTTATTTCTTCTGGGAATTACATTATTTTAAGTAATAAGCTACATCACAATACAGATAGTAGGGAGACAGTGTTTAAATCAAAGAAAAATATCATCTAACTTATAAATTCGAGATTCTTGTGTTCTGGGAAAAAAATTATCTTTTTACATCTCCAAATTGTTGTGATAGTCTCAAACCAGTTTTCAAGCATTGGAGGATCCTTGGATTTTTATTTAAATATTATGGAACTGCACTGACAGCATTGGAATTGAACTGGCCTTTAAATTTATCAGCTGCTCTACGTGGTAGTGTAGTAATGACAGCAGGTTACTCAAAATGTTATTTAAAAATATCACATAACCAAAATATTAAATTATCTCTTCACAATAGGTGTCTAAGGGGAGCTTTTCTAGGCAGGGGGAATATAGCTCAGAACTCATGGAATTTCTTACACTAACTGATTTTGGTCAGCCAGAGGTCATTGGGTGAAAAACTATAGAAATATTTTACTATGTGGTTCACAAGCAAGGGAACCTACTTAGATAAATTCTGTAATTTTAAGAAACACAGTGAAATTAGGAAAAAAACCACAAGAAACACATACCTCCTCTCTAGGTCTCAGAGCTTCTGGTGTGCACTGGGATATACCAAACGTTAAAAGCAAATAAATTATTTTAAAAATACCTACAGTTTTTGAAAGCATCAGATTTTTTTTACTGATGTAGGCTTTTTCTCATGTATTAGAACATGATTTACACTTTGACATCTGTCAGTCAAGCTTCTGGCTACCACACTGGACAATCTGGAGGGGCACATCACAATGTGATGTGGCATGCAGAAAATCTGAAAAACTCCATTTTTCCAAAATAAAAATCACATCTTCTAGTTTTAAATAGAGAGAATGATTGCAAAATATTTGGCCATCAAGACTGTAAAGATTGAGGTTGGGTAATCAATAACGTTTGTGGTTGAATTACCCACTGATAACAAGTAATTTCCTGCTATTCGTGAGGGGAATTGGGAAGTGGATTTGGGGAATTTGGCAGACTCTCTCTCTTTTCTAAATATGCTGTGTCTGAAAGGCTGATATTCTTTTCTATTGCAAGCTTTGGGATGATGCAGTATAGGTGAATGCAGGTTTGGGGTGACAGCCTGTTCAGGAACTTTGGGATCTAAATATAAGGGAAGCTAAAAATACACAAAATTATCAATGCCTGGAATGGCTGGGTGTTTGGGGTTCAGCTCCTCTGTGCCATAATTGTAAGGCCATATTTATCTGAATCCCTTCAACATCCTTATTGTTGCTCCATGTCCTGTCATTAATAAATGTACAGTAAATGGAAATGGAGTGATTTAAAACACATTTTGAGCTCCTTGTCCAAAGGTGTCACCTTTGTGTATTAATTCGAGCACTGTGGATGATGTGCCAAAAGACTCATGGTTATCCAGCAACCCCAACTGCAGACCCACAAGGGACACAACCAGGACATCACCTCTCACAGGCCCCTGACCCACATGGTCCTTGCCCTCCTCACCACACATCAGAAATTCTGTGTGCATTAACACTCTCACCAAACTCAACGGCACATGACAACTCAAGAACAACTGCAACCAGTGATGTGGACATTAAAGTGTGAGGCAAAAGACAAAGTCTTAAGGAAACTGAAGTTTCAGTCCTGAGTTTGTACAAGTGTTATGTTACTCTGTCTTAAAATCCATGACCTAACCCTTGCACCATTCTGTTGCAAATAAGATAATTACGAATCAGATTCTTGGTTCTGATGAAGGAAAACCATGAGTTACTTCCCAGATATTTGGGGTGCTAACTCATTAAAGCAGAGCTGGAAGAGCTGACTCTATTACTCGTGTCTATGAGCAGAGACATGTGAGTTTGAACTATAAACAGAACCAATTACATTAACATTTCCCAACGCTTTCAAGAACCAGACTAGAAGCTTTTATTTGTTTCGCAAAAACCGTGATCCGCTATGCTAATAAGTCTAAAAATTGATTAAAAGAAAAACATTCAAAGCAGAACCTGGCAGTAGAGCTTCTTATGTGCTTCCCTTTCATCTGCTGGAGCACGGTAGCCCTGATTCAGCAAGGTACTTCATTAAGCAATAGGCAACGTGCAGAATCTGAGTGCTTGAGCTGTTTGCAGTCACAGGAGTGAAATGAGCAAATCAGCCCCAGCGAAAAATAGCAGAAAAGTTATATTTATTCGCAGAGTGAATATTTCAGGGAACAAAAGATATGTTAGTGACAGTCAGTAAGAGCTGCATGTAAATTAACAGCAGAACCACAAGCAACAAAGTTAGCTGTCATTTGTAAGCCTAACAGCAAAAGAAAGCTGCACCTTCCAGCCCAACTGAGAGAAGACAATACCTCATCAAGGAATTAAAAGGGGAAAAATAAAAAAAAAATTTACTAAAATAACCCACCATCTATTGAAGGAACCTAATAATGATTCCTTCATTATTAGGAGCAAACCCACACTAGCAGCCTTATATACCTACTTGGAGAACACAGTATCAGAAAAGAAATGTGATTTTTTTTTTACTTTGGCTATATTAGTAAAAACACAGTCAGATTATGTTGAAAATAATGAGAGAAAAATAATAACTTGGTGAGAAATTGAACCTAGCTTTCAGCTAAACTCTTAGCCTTCAATTGCCAACAATCCCCATAACTCACTCTTTTCTTTCTGAGAACAGATGAACTGATTCTCTATCACAGCCAAGCTCATAATGTCTGAGATTAACTAGAAGTCACTCACTTAGAGGATGACCTTACAAAGAATTAAGCCATAAATTAGATACTGCCAGAACTTGAGAAATAAAAGAAAAAAAAATTGCTGAGAGTTTTTAGGTGTTGAGAAATTCAATTATACCATTCCATCTCTTATTGAAATGCAAACCCACAGGCTGAAAGCACAGAAAAACACACACCATAGCTAAACAAAGTAGTGAGAAATACTAAAATAGGTGAATATTTATTAAACCCCTCGCTTAACAAAGAAGGAGCACTGATATCCATGTTATTTGGAAAGCTGCTTTTATCGACGCAGGGAACAGGATCTCAGTTTCACGCTTAACTCCGAACGATAACTCATTCCCGGTTCTCGCTGCTTTTGCTCGATGACAGGTCATTCACCTCACTACTGTCATGCGCTACAAAAATTAGCAACCAAGCAAATGAATCTAGATCAGATCCTATGTTTGAACTTGCTCATTTGCCTCCATGCTCTATTTCCTGCTAGAAACCCGTTTGCTGCATCACAGGACCAACTTCACAGCCGACACGGAGCAAGAGAGCCGGAGAACCTTGTGAATTTTCCCAATGTATCAGACTTACAGAAACACCTGTGCTAAATAACTTTGTGCTGAGCTACTGTGAAAAGCTGCAGTGTTAAATAGCAATCACAGTTTCTGATTTTTCACTGAGCTGGTTACTCTTCTGCTAGAGTCCTCTGAGCTGTCATGCGGGGCGTAAATGGTCCCCATTTTAATCTGGTCGCTTTTCTCATTATTTAAATGCTTAAAGTCGTAAATTTCTGTATTTGTCTTGAAGTATCATTGTGTCAATACAATGGGAGTTGAGCAGCAGCTGATAAAGTTGAAAAAAATCTGTTTATAAGTGCCTTTCATTTCTGAATTGAAACCGTTCATTCACTGACTACTATAAGATAAGAGGCGTTGAAGAAGATATGAGACATTTGATTTGATACTGGTTGAAAAGTGCTATTTCTCTTTAAAAATATCCCAAATACAGTATGTAAAGAGAAGAGTACTATAAAATTAAATAAACTTAGAAAGTTGCTGTCGATCCATCCCTTATTAAGGAAGCATTTGTGTAAGGAACAGCTCTGATTTCCATTTTACAAGGAAACAATGCCCTTAAATCTACACAAGCACTTAAAAATATGCATTTGCATGGATACAGAGCTCATTATAGGCTTTAAGCGTGTTAATGATTAGATGGAAAACTTGTTCAAACAAATTATTGACTCTGGTAGTGAAGATCCAAGAGATAATAAAGCTCTGCAAGCAGGTAGGGAAAGTTGCAGTCAGGTTTATTCAAGGAATATCTCACCTGGTGCTTCCCAAAGTGGTAATAGCAACAGTCCCACGTCTGGGAGCAAAAGTCAAATATCTACACATCCCTTCACACCTCGGGGGGAGAAGGAGGTAAAACCGCTGTGATGTCAATCATCATGACAAGATAAAAAGATTAAAAAAAGTCATATCTGTAACCCCTTCACATGTGTTTCCTGCCTACACAAACCACTCTGCAGTTCTTGAGTCATAAGAAAAGTCCAGGGAAGTGGGAACTGAGCTGCTGCTAATATTGATTTCTCTTTAGTGATGTCTCCATCAGCATGAGTGGAGACTGGAGATATGTGTAGATGCTCCACTCAAACTGGAGTCAGCCTAAACCAGCCCAACCTTTGGAAACTGGGAGAGAAAAAAAAGAAAGTTGCTAAAAATTTACCACTGCTGCCTTCAACCAAAATATGAAGCAATTTCTGATTTTCCCCAGGCTCCAGGCAAGCGTGCACAGCTCATGGTATTTAAATGAAGCTCCCACAACATTTTGTGGCAACATGGTATTTTGTGGGAGCGAATGCAAAACACAGCAGCAGCACCACTGTAAACTTTGAAATGTTTCAGAGAATATCAAGCCCCAACTGCGCTGCCAATGTAGTTTTAAGTGCAACGCAGCGAGCTAAATTATGCAAGCAACCGTTTCTCACACGACTGGTTCCAATGGTTTCAGACAAGGACGATATCTGCCATGGAGGCTCGCAGGAGAGGATGCTCAAAAAGTATAAAAAAGAGTATTTTCCAGTGCAAAGAAGGTTGCAACGCCCAGACTCGTGTTTAGGTGGGTTTGCCTGCGCTCTCGCCATTCTCATTTCCTATGTGAACTGTGTTTCAAATCTATAATTCATATAAAGTGAGAATTTCAGTGTTTTTCTTTCACTAAACAGCCTATTGTGAATGGCCCCAGGACAACTCCCCCAGCCAGGTAATTTAAACTGCAGAAAAGATAGGCAGAGACGTTATTTTCAACAAGGTCCCAAGGTGGCTTTCAATTCAGAAAAACAATTGACTGATGTTTCTCTGTTTGCTGCCAGGAAGCTCTATGTAGTATTTCTAGAGCTTTTTCTCTACTCTACCCAACATGTGGGCTCAGTGTCAAGCTGTGAGTTTGTAAATCTTTTTCAGCACTTACCAGAGCTCAACATGAATTATGGTATTGCCAAATCTGCTTTATGCAGCTTTTTCTTTACATGAGAAGAAAATGTATGATTTTATGGTCAAAAAGAAACATCTACAGGCTTGCAGTGGGAAAATGCAGTCAGTGGGGATTGAACCCCAGGAAAAAAATATTTCCCTAATCCTGCTTCTCTACAGCCTTCAAACTCTGACAACTTCTGGGATGACAAGTTTTACTTGGTACACACGTTTTTCTCTGTACCTTTATTTGCTATATTAGGTAGTATTTTATTAACTAAGATTTTATTAACTATGCTTTTTTAAACTTAATGCCTATTGGAAAAATGCCTGCTAGTTTTGTAGATGATTCACCCTAAAATGTGTGTTAATTTTTTTAATAAAATACCTTCCTTTTTGTTGAGGAACAGTTAGCCCAGGAGGTAAATCAGCCCTTTTGTTGGGGGCTAATAAACTTTGTGCGTGTGCATGTGTGTGCGTGTCTGAGTGACTTAATACCATTATAATAATATTATATGGCAGGCAAAAATATAATGAAAATGATAATTTGCCAAAAAGATTTAAAAAACACTGAGGTGTTACCTATCAAAAGTTCTCCTTCTGTCTATGATACAGCACAGATTGCAATCGTGACAGTAAATCTGGTGCTATTGTTAATGCCATGGCACTTTGGTTTTTGGCTTGCTTCAGTCCAATCTGTGACATGCTTGTGAATATCTTTCTTCTGTTCTGTCTGTATGGCATATGGATTTCTGGGATACAACGTCAGACCTATCCACATAACAAGTGTTCAGAGCACCTTATCATTTTAAAAAGCCAATTACTCAAAAAGACAAATGTGAAATGTTTCACATTTAATGATGAGCAAATCTGCAAAACAAATGCAATTTTGCTTCATTTGAAAAAGTTTAGTTTAACTGTAAATATTGCAATGGAGTCCCTAGCAATACACACCACGGGTAGGGACAGGCTCATTTTATGCATATTGTACATCATCACTGTCACTTAAATCTGCAAGATTTTCCATGCTAAGTTGTTTTAAATAAATAGAAAGAAATGAGATACAAAAGAGTGAAATATATGCTTCTGAATAGACTGTAAAAATGTCACTGCTAGCACTGAGCATTGGACACTTAAAAAAAAAATATTTTGAAAGTCTCTCCCAAAAAAACGAAAACTGCATATGTCTACAGAGGTAAAGGTCAGTAATGAAACAATTAACAGCAAAAATACCAATCCATTTTTTAGAAATATTTGTCAATATATAAAGAATGTTTTGTACTGCACAGAAGTGCTCAATTAATCCTGGTTTAGTGGCCGTATGTCAGATTCCCAGACTGAATGGATGTCAGCTGAAGAACTTAAATACACACAGGTTCAAAAGCAAGATTGTGTATAGACTGCAGGACGGCAGAAATTGCTACTTTTTGCTGCAGTACTAATACAGCTTATGATTCAATTAAATTCTTAAAAATGTGCATAATATAGATGCTGCACCACTGCATTCAAAATACAGTGCAATAGATGTTTTTTTTATAAAAACAGTCTATAGGTGTATATTTATGCCTCTGTGCCTGAAAAATCTATAGGCACACACAGACCAGCCTCTGCTACAGATAATTTAGTGCTTGTCAGTTATCCAAATTGTAGGTACTGGGCACCAGGGAAGAAATTAAAATGGTTATTGTTAATATAGGAACATATTGAGCTAAAAGGCAGGGAGAACAGTGATATCAGTGGGAGTGTTTGACTCAGCAAGGCAAATGGATTTATGTACAATATTTAAAATACATGGGAAACATATAAACAGATTTTTAATATTGGAAATTTTTATGAGTAATTTGATTTTTAAACCCCTTGCACTAAACTGAGAACATTAGTAACAAAATACTATAGAACATGGGAAACTGAATGCAGCTGGCACTGGTAATTTTAGAAGAAACTAATCTTAATATTTATAACATCATGTAGCAAGCGGAACAGTTTTACCAGGCTGGGAATGTTGAAATACAAAAAAGTTCACCTTTCAGCTATTGTGCTTGAGCTCTACTGCACTAGAAAAAAAAAATCAGAAATCAGCTGTTGCAGTGCAAATATTAAGAAAGTTTATTATGATATATAGCCATGGAGATACCTTTTTTAAACTGCCTGTACATGTATTGTATTGTTATATTAAATTTTTGTAACACAGCTCAGGGACTTTATATGTACAGCTGAAAAATCAGTTCATAAATTATATTTAGAAAGCCAGAAAATATGCTGAGCTACAATATTAGATAAGAACCTTGTTTTAAGTACATTCCTTTTAGTATATTTTTTAGCTTTCAATTTAAGGCTTGATGTTTTTACCTGTAGAATGTCAGATATAATGAACTAATAAATAAAACATAAAAAATATATATTTCTCCCTTAACCCTGGAAACAGCTGTAATAATAATTCCCCAAATATTTTTTTCTATTGTTGCACATCAATGAGCATAAGTGTACAGATAAAACCTGTAAGAGAACGCAATTTAGCTCACAATTTCATTATGGTATTTAGTTTCTGCAATTTTGGATTGTAAGGGGAAAATAAACATTCATAAAACATAACAGACCAAACCATTTCATAAATTAAGCTGTATAATGTATTTAAATCCGAGTGATTTCCATCAGAGGTTAATTTTTACCAGTATTTTTAATGTCCAGGAGTAATGCAGATCGAGGAATAGATGGTTTTAAAATGCAGGACTTTACTAAGTGCAGAGATTTGAATTTGCAGGGAACTGTGCAGTGCTTTTAGCCTGCTTTTATAGTATGTGTTTTTGTTTTTCTGCTTCTCCCTTGCACACCCACTCACCAACTTCAGCGCTGCGCTGCAGATTTGAATGAAGTGAAAAGCTCAATGGGTAATTGTCAAAATACTTTCATTTCTCCCACTTTCACACAAGAACCAAATAAAGGCAGGAGAGTCTCCCGCTTCCCACAAACACCCAGAAATCGGCAGAATTCCACCTGGAGCTACCGAAGAGCACAGCTGAACCTCCCAGAATCACATCTCCTTTTTTTTTTTTTCAAGCCCAGAAATACACCTTGAAAGCAAATGCATTTCTCTCGCATTTTGGGAGCTGATATCAAAATTGCCCACCACCTAGCTCATGCAAAAATCTGTTTATACACGTTCTCTCTCTCTCTCCTGGTATTACAGAAAAGAAATGTCAGTAATAATCAAGCGAGGGTGCTGAATTAAAATCTGAAATCGCTAACAAACCGATCTGTACAAAAGTGTCAGTGTTAAGATTTCCAGACTGGGGGTTGTGCGACAGAATGAGGAGCTCAGACAGAAGAAAACAGCTCTCCACTCCAGTACTTTCACCCCGTTAATCTCACATGTGCTTTGCCACGGATTTCTTGCTATTTTATTTTTAACCTCTGCTACCTTGTGGAAAGTGGGCTATTCTGAGGGTGCTCGCAAGCAAAGCTCTGGTTTTACAGATGGATGTAAAGCACTGTTAAATGAGAGCTTTAAGAAGGACTTTTTCAATTTACTTTGAGCTTAATCTGAAGTGGTTTAATCACAGCTTGTACACATCTTCTTAAAAATTGTTCTAAGGCGGGGGAGAAGTAATAATCATGTAGGAAATCATCGCGACAGATGCTGGCTCCCATGATCCCATTTACACTTTTAACATCACTAATGAAAACCTATCTGGGCAATACCTGTGTCAGAGAGGTGTCAGGTGGTTATTTGGCACAAGAGAATAGAAAGGAATCAGAGCAGCATTTTGAAAATGACTCACTTTTTTTTTTTTTCCTTGTGTGTTGAGGGGTTGGTGGGTTTGGGGTTTTTTTTTTTTTTGGTTTTTCTTTTTTTCTTTTTTTTTTTTTTTTTTTTGCACCTGTTATTCTAAAATTTCTTTCAGTTACATTTCAAAACACTACAGTTGGGATCTCCTTGCCAACCTGAGATGGCATAAGCCTGGGTAACAGAACAAAATGTGAGAAGGTCCTTCTGTCTTTAACGCCTGTTCACCAATGAATCAGCCTCCAATTAATCTGTTTCTTCAGTAGGAGTTTAATAAAAGTCAAGCACACACATGTTCAGTCTTGTTTCGTATTAAAGCTGTGTTAACATTATCTGCCTAGCCAGGTCAAAAATCTTATATAATTAAATGCCAGAAACCATTTCAGAATTTTAAGGGCTTTACAATTTCTGTAAGTAATTGATTATGCAAGGCAGGGTAGTTTAAATTTAAAACAGGATAGTGATGAGTGTGATGTCACTTTTCATTAAATATTTCAGAAAAGTTTGTTTCATGGCCAAACTACACTTAAAATCTGACTTATTAGATTTACTATTTTGCATTTTTGTGAACCAGGAAAAAAAAATTAAAAATCAGCAACCTAGATTTCGTTCCAACATCATGAAGCAGAAATGGAGTAGCTTGAGCACATCCTGAATTTCCACACTGTCAGGCAGGCTATCCCTAAAACCACAGGCTGGGTTTTGCCCTACTCAGCTGTGCCTCTAACTTGCCTTGGAAAAGTGAGGTATTAAAGTACCAGGATTATACTGCATTGCCTCCTGCTGAAGTGAACCTATCAGGCCATAAAAAGAGTTAAAAAAACAGTCTTGAGTCAGAACATACCTATGGCCAATATAGGCAAAGAATTTCCTTGGAGATATATGAGGAAAGTCCGATCTCCAGATAAATACAAGCTCCCTATATTGATTAAAGTTTTGCTTTTCACCGTTTAAGCATGGCTATGATTCCTGGCTGACAAAAAGAAAAGGCTGAGGGAGAAATAAAAACAGGGGAAAAAAAAATCCCCAACATATTAATGACAAACATGTTGCCGTGAAAGTGTGGAGCACGTCTCAAACTCTGTCCATAAAATCCACTCCTCATATCCCACTTAGCAGCACTGAAGACACTGTTTCCAAAGAAAGTTACAAGCAATTTAGTTCCTGCTGCCACCAAATGTTCAGCACAAAATGTGGTTCCAGGCACTGTGCAGCATCCTCAGTCCTCTTGCAGGCGCTGGAGAGGAGAGAGGTGATCTCAGCTTTTCCCCTGCCCCATCTCCCTTTGAAAGCTCCTTTTTCCCCCTTTCCCTTCCCACAGCTGAAAACCAGAGGCACTGCAGAGCTCTCCACACATCTCTCCATTATCCCCAGGACCAAACAAGCAGCAGAAAATTCTATTGACATAATGCAGTGCATAACATAGATGACAATGTACAGCCACATGGAGCCAAAAGGAGGAATTAGAAAAGTCTAAGGAATAAAAGTTCAAAGAGGGTCTTAGCTCAAGATACCAATAATTCCAGGTATAAGGACAAAGAAAAATATGAAAAGCTGAGCTTGTGTGTTTAAACAGATTAGTTCATAAAATTAAGCATCTTCATAAATTTTAAAGCATAGTAAAAGTACAGGGGACAAAAAGGGTTAAAAAAGGAATCCTAGGGACATGAGAGAAGGGGAAACAAAACAAAAAGCTATTAAAAATAGAGCTACAGAAAACTAGGGATGCTTATAGCAACAGAGGACAGCCAGCATTGGGTAAACAAAGACAGTTTTGGAAGTGGCACAGTAAAAATAGGTCAGTACTACATATAAGTAGAAATTAATCTGATGGAAATGATTTAACAAGCCAATATACTGTACTCTGTACAGTGCCATGATCATTAAGCTGGTGAATGGGTGCTAATGCAGTAGAAGGAAAGCAATGCATAAAAAGTCAAATCAATACAGCAAGAACAGACCAGCAGGAGAGCAGAAATAAGACAATCTAAACCAACAGTGCTCTTACTACAGTTGCTCTATAAAA